>JANJYP010242681.1:0-19421 GCA_024605115.1 Rastrelliger brachysoma | reverse complement strand
TTGTCGTGAGGTTTCTGGGGCAGCAGTTTGACTTTCCTCCAGTCAAGGAACTCGTGTAGGGTGGTGAAGGGATCCTGAGTGATGGGACATTTATCTGAGTCACTCCACACCTCCAGACCCACCAAGGCCACCCGGATGTTCAGGGCCCTGTAAAACTGAAGGAGAAGCCAGATGCATGTTGACAAGCTGAGAGAGTTAGTGCAAATACAAAGCCTGCAAGGGTTATATAGGTTAGAAAACATGAATGATCAAGTTCTTCAAACAGATGTATGAGACATAACTGCGGCCTTTTTCCTTTGGTTGCTCAATTCACTGAATTATGTCATATTTTGTTATGATCACCCTGAATCCGCTCTTTTTGCGTTTTCCACTTTATCAGAGCACTTGTTTACCATGTCTCTATTCATGCCTTTTANTCACTGAATTATGTCATATTTTGTTATGATCACCCTGAATCCTCTCTTTTTGCGTTTTCCACTTTATCAGAGCACTTGTTTACCATGTCTCTATTCATGCCTTTTTAAGTAAATCCATCTGTCTACAGTATCTGCTAGCAATAGATCCTCAGCTCTGGCAAAGGTTTTGGACAGAATAATAGCAGCTGTTTTAATAGGACATTAATATATCACACAGTCATCCCATTAATCTCTGCTGCCAGCAATATTTCTATTTTAAAAAAGTGATTTATCCCTCTTGTGCAAAGGGGGAGAGGATGCGTTACCTTGTCTACGTAATTGGCTATCTCTGCCAGTCTCTGTTTCACCCTCTCCACATCCTTCCCTTGTTTCTGAAACTGGATACAAAATAATATGTTATCAGTAGTGGAAATTGGAACATTTACACCCACAAGTAGATATGTTGCATTAAGACATGAATGATACTGCAGTCGCTGTCATTATCAATACTAAAAAGCATGAAGCAACACAAAGAGCCAACAAAGGTGTTCATTTGTGTGAATGAGATGACTTAAATTCAGATCCAATACGTTTTCCTGTGTGTTGGGCAGGTTGTCAAGCTGTGACCATCTGGATCTAGAAAAATATCCTAGTGTTAAGGAGACGAATGGTACGGCTGCAGGGAGCAGGTATACTGGCAGATCTGACAACCTGCAAACCTTTGCATCCAAATTGCAACTAAGTCAGGTCCTCTATTTCCATCCTACTGTGTACCCACCTGCGATGGTGCTGGGCTTCTGTGGCTGCATCTTGAAGCTAAGCCTGACAACATTATGCTTTTTTGTAATACTTTTTCCATTCCTTTCCTTTCGCTGATATTAGCTGAGGACTACCAGGAGGAAACCCTACAATGAGCTTGTCTGAGAGTCTTCTGTATCCGTGTGGCGTTTTCCTGTTTCCTTTCTGCATCCTCTGCCAGGGAATAGTACAGAACTTCCTGTATAAACTAAGCCGCTGCCACCAGACCACACTGCTTGTTGCACACTGACCTAATTCTGCAGCTCCCAAAGGACCTACTCCACTGTTACTACAGCTTTTTCCACCCTTTAATAACATGAAGGGTGTTTTCAGTGTGTTGTTTCTCTTGTTCAAACACTGTGTTTGTGAATGGAAGCAAGGCAAGTGCATTACCTCTCTGTTGTCTGCAACAATGATCAGCTCGACGTATTTGGTTGTCTGCTGCGTGTGCCTTTTATGCTGAGGTAAAAACAGAAAGGTTACATGTTAGGAATACTTTGAGATCTACTTAAAAAATAAATGCTCAATTGGCCTTCTAAATATCTGGCTGTTTTGTCTTTAAAACACTGGAAAATATTATAGAAACAAAATTGATGAACTGTTGTTTCCTGTGGGCCATTAAAAGACTTTTCAAGCATGTGCAACAACAGACGTTATGTGTAGGACAATTAGTTGGGTGGCCACAGTGAGTCACACAATCTCCCTTAAAAACCATATGTTGTTATTTTTATATGTTGGCTTCTGTATGGATTAAGCAAGGTAGATTACAGGTCTTAATTAGTGAGCTTCAGAGGTGCTGATACGTCTTTACACTTAGCTAAGCTAACAGCTGCTGTGGCTTCATAATTACTGTACAGATATGAGATCATTTTTGAATTTCATCTTATTTGACTATGAACACTGCAATACTTTGAAAAACCAAGATCGGTCCATTATGGTAAAAGTGATGCTCTTGTGAAAACCCCAAACTCCAAAATATTACCCAGGGGTCATTAAGTACTGTGTGTTGGTAAATTTCTCTTCCGGACTCAAATGAAGGGTTTTAATACTTGGGAATAGGGACAGATGGATGCCGCACCTGCTCCACGTATATCATCAGCCAAACCTTCTGCAAGGGCCCTCGAAGTTGGGCTCTGAGCACAGATAAAATGAGTGTCAAGCCCAAGGCAACACCCTCAGGGAGCTTATCCAAACTGGCATGCTTGCCAGTTTGCCAATCTTTGGTCAAATGCCCATTTATGTTCCATCAAGTGAATGGAAGCCTTATCCTTCAGAAACTGTTTGACAATTAAATACCACAAAAAAGGCTAATGCAGATGATACAGATGACAGTATAGCTTTGAACTGTGATGTCTAAATACTCTAATATAAGCTTTGTGATAAAAACAACGTAATACTAATCTCACCCTACTGTGGAAGGATTGGAAGGGGCTTTTTATGTGGGTTTCAGGGGCAACAGAGGACATGTTGAAACCATGGCCACAGGCTCCAGGGGTCATTCTGAGTTCTTCCACTCGGTAGATGAAGTGAGCCCCAGTGTCATGGCCAGACACAGGCTCGATGATGAATGTCTTGTTTTCAAGTGCGATGAAGCCTCTGCAGAGAAAACAAAGCTTCAAAGCATAGCCAATCTCTCAAATGCAGAATTTGATGGAATGTGTCTCTCTCTAATGAAATATGTGACAAATATTTCTCCAACAAACACACTTTTTACTAAAACCAAATTGAGCTATAAAACACTGTTTTATCTTGACATCACAACAAAGTCACACAGTTTCTGAACACGAGCCATGAGCTGAAACTCTTCATGACTTTATGCACAAACGCCCTTTTCCCATTCACAAATAAATTCATTATTATCTTACATCACCCCTCTTTTGGTGTGCTCTCTTATTAGAATAGCCACATCTGAATATTTACTATAATTTCAGATGAAGATCATTTACCACAAATGATTAACAACTTGAATGCTCTATATCATTAGCCTTTATTGCATTGTTAAAGGTCATCATAGCAAACTAAACATTTTCTGTTTCCGAAACTGTTTACATAATGTTTAATTAAAGGAATAGATGAGCTTGTGATAATATATGCTCTTTTTGCTTTTTGCTACGCACAAATATCAAATCTTCCAATTATGTTTGGTCATTAGTAACAGCTATCTGCCAATTACTGCCAAAATTAGAGCAGATATTTACTGGATCCCACTGTGGACAAAGACAATGAGGTGTGACATTTTCTCCTGTTCCTGCAAGACACACACCATCTTCCTGACAGAGAGCTTAAGGGGCTTAAGAGCGATGGGTTGCTGTGCAGAATGACTTTAGTAAATATAAACATTGCAGTGGCAAATAGCACTTAAAGGGCAGCTTCGAAATGCTGCTTGAATACAAAATGCTGGTTATGCTTCTTACCGAAGGCCTGAGCAGGCACTGAGGGTGACATCAGAGTTTGGATGTGCCTGCACTTCCCCATGGTAGTAGCAGTTATTCTAAACGAGATAAATTGTTCATATAAAAAGCCTTTACACACTGTAGATGAAAACATTTTATGCAAACAAGCCTTCTCCCACTGGATAATGTCATTAAAAATGTATTACATTTTTAAAGAAGGAAAGCTGCTTGTCACATTTCCTGCAGCAGTAGCTTTTACCTGACATCAAAAGAGCAAAAGGGGACAACATGCAGTGGAACTGTGTGGATTGTGTCCCAAGTTATGTTAATTTAAATAACCACACTGGGTCGTAAAACAGGCTTTGTTTCTTTCCTTTTCTATACAAACAGCCCATTTGAAAAAAATACAACCTACACAGTTATAGAGAGGAAGGGAAACTGACACGGATGGGAGGTGACAGTAATTTGGTAATTGTTTTTCCTTCATTATTCCTAGTCTTCTAGTAGAAGGGAAAGAAGACATTTAAAGCTCCCCAGACACAGTGAAAAAGCCTGATGTCTGAGCACAAGAACAGAGGAGGAAGTGACTCTTGTTAAGAGGGAATACAGACCTCCATTCACTGTCTAGCAGCCCTCAAGTCCTCTTAAATCAACTGCCATTAGTCACACTACGCTGACCATTTTTCATTTCCAATATTGAACAGCAGGAGGATACATATAGGGTGATACTTTTCAAACCACAGTTACTGAGCCAGGTGATAATGGAATTGAGATTCATTACATTAAGTATAAAAATAGAGCAGCAACCAAGACTCTGTGCTTAGGCTATACTTGACCTAGATTAGGTCACCTTTCTCAAAACAGGACAACAGGCAGCAAAAGTAATTGTGTTCCTCAGTTATCCTGAATGTGCCTGACTTTAAAGGTATTTAGAGTCAAGTGTTTTGTCATTAGCTCATTTTAGACGATTTTTGAAGCTACAGAATGCAGAACAGACATGGTGAACTCCTTCACATCCTTTTAAGGTGACAATATCTTATAGTATACTGTACACTCTGTATCAGCTTGTTCCAATTTTGCTAAAGCTAAGAGATGTTTACACTGAGAGGAATATTTTTATTTTCTCATGAATTCCACCTGACACAAGTATCTTTAGAAACTTTTGGGTTTCCAGCAGAATTTAAAAAAAAAAAAAAAAAAAAAAACTTCTGTGGGTTTGAACAATGTCTGGCTGCACAGTGTGAGTTGTCTAATGACTGACCCACTGCAAAACCACTGCTTGTTAACAAGCTTATTTATTTTTTGATTAATTCAATTCCTGCTCAGACAACAAAGGTTTGTTTTATAGATTTGTGCAGTAGAGTCGCAACAGCAGCCAAATCCTATTTTTTCACAGATTGTTTTGTTTTATCAGATAATTAACAGAATGGCAAAGTTTATTTGCAGAACATGACTTTCCACAGATTACTGTTTAATGCATGGTTCAGTGACATCAGGTAGTCAAAGTCAGCATCTGAGTGAGGTTTATCGAAGACAATAGTCTGTGTATTTGACAACCTGACGCAATGCTTATACCATCATCCCACTTAAAATTAAAGGTGAGTGAGAGAGTGGAAAACACTGTTTGCATAACTTTGTGGGAAATAGACTTGTCAATCACTGCCAAATTACCAAACATTTCTTCTCAAAGTGGTAAGCGACCTGTCAAGCTGCCCTCACCATCAATTAAATAATGATTTCAATCCAATGTAACTGCAAGTACTGCACTGTATTATAAAGAGAGTGAAAGTGTTTTAAAGTCATAGATGACATGCTTCTGCAACACCTCAGAAATATTATTCTGTCTCTATACAAGGGCTACCTGTTGCCATGCCATGAAACCTTCTTTCCTTCTAACCTGAAGTAAAAAATACCTTCATCACAGAATGTAGAGTCAGGTCTGTGTGGAGTTACCACTTGATTTAAACCATTCAAATGCCACAGCAGGCCTTGGTGAGCACTTAAAATGGAAAATGAACATTCAATTTTTCTTCATTTTCCAAAGTGTGCTTTAGGAGGCACAAGCTAGTGCAGACATAGACTAAAACAAGTAAGAATAGATCAGCTGCTAAAAGGGGATTCTATAGTAAAGTCCTGATGGCAATGATGCCTGAAAATCAGCTTGCATAAAACACAGCTTATCAACAAGTAGGCCAAAGGATAAATGCCCTGATCAGCAACAACCAGATACAGATTTAAATACACTCTGGGTCATACCACCTATTTTTGATTTTTAACTCATGCATATTATTTTTTTTATTATATATTATAGTGAAGGCTTAAAAAAAGAAGCATCTGTCTTTGTGAAAAAATGGTTTAGTTTTTTTATGGTTTCACTGCGGAGCAGCACTGTGAGTCAACCATAAATGTCAAAAGCACTCAAGTGCCACCATACCGTTAAGCTGTGAGCACCGGTGACTGCACTTCCATCCTCCTGGTAATGTGTCTCAGTGTAATGGCTTGCAAAAAGACCCCTAAAGAGGAACAGAAAATGAAATAGACACATCAAACACCCAGGTGTTTTACCCCCAACACTGTCAATCAGAATTGATTAAAAAAAAAACTACTAACAAAATGCTGATCCTTCATTGAGTCTTTATGTAAATTTGACGTTACATGGAAGGATTTGGGGGATAATGCTGTAGAAATGTTTAGTATTCTGGAGCTACTTTCTCTGTGAATTTATTAGGTGGTTTGTAAGTGTCCTTGAATCCCCTGGCATTCAGCACGACTGAGTAGAATCCCTGCTGAGGTCATTATTTTATGTATGTGTGTTTCTCTGCTCGTGTGTATGTCAGTGGACATATTTTAAACTGCGTGCCTGTGCGTGTGTGTGTTTTCATCCTAAGGCCATGAGCAGATGGACACGGTGGACCAACCTCAAGCATTGGCAAAGGAGCAGCAGGAACACCCATCTTTTGCAGCTGCATAATCACACTGACATCAGGCAGGATGACCGTGTGTAAGTGTGTGTGTGTGTGTGTGTGTGTGTTTGTGTGAGAGAGAAAACGAGGATCGGGCACTAACAAGTGAGAAGGTAGTGGTACTGTAGTGAAAAACATAGAAAAGTGACATTTTTCTCTATAGCTCTGTATACGGCATGGTTTAAGATCATGACCAAAAATATGAATGCACTGTGGAATTGACATTCATGTTTCCAGAGGTGAATATAAAGACTCACTATGTAATAGTGAGCTTGCATGTCCTGTACCCAGAAACCAGAATAACACAGGAGCAGATTCAGCCAATAATGTAATAATTTTTTCATACTTCAGGGAACACTCAGTGTGTACAGGAAAAGTTTTGCTTGGGAATTTGTTTTTTTGCAGTTCAACCAATCTGACAGTTTCATCAACTACATCAATTTGCCTTTCTGTTATTTTCAGTGCTGTTTTGGATGCTGATTGATATAGTGCAAACATAATTGTGTTTTTATACTTCTGTGCATGAACTGATTATAATTTGACTATTTTGATTTCCTTCTTATTGTAGTTACTTACCGGTAGGTACCTATAAAATTGATGCTTACATAAATCACATATTTTCTTGAAACTCTGCAGCTCCCCGTTGTTTTGAAAAATGCATCCTGCAGTGATTCCATTGGTTACCCACTGTTGGAATCCTTTATCAAACCCAGGCAAAAATTACTAACCATATTAGTAAGCTTATGCCTGTCTTTATCCCGTATTTTATTATTATTTGAACCATACTTTCACAGTAAACAATGTAATTGCCAGGAGTAGTGGTGCCTGTTCATCTTTGAACATCTTATACCAGTCTGTAGAGTATCCATCACTACCTGGAGATTCATTATTTTTAGTGTGTTTATTGCATCTTTCACCTCCTCCATAATAGCTTATTAATAGCTAATCCAATTAAGTTGCATGGCTCATAGCAGTTCTGTTTCAGGAACATATTCTTTTGCTCAATTTCATACACAAGTGTGAGACTTATTATCACTTTCAAAATCTTGATTTGTTGATATTCTTTTGCACCATTTGCATTCTGATAATCCTCTGCTAATTCCCTTAATCTTTCAGTATAATTAGTACATGTCTCTAATGTAAACTGCACCTTTTACATATGCAGTTTCATGGTGTCTCAAAATATTATTGTGCTCACTTATTTTCTATATGTATGTATTTGATTTCTGCTTTAACGTTTTTCTTTCCTTGTTCATTATTCAATGCTCCAACATCAAGTCCCAGTACACTATGTTCCTTCACTCATTCATGACTAGCTGAATAATGTGCTAAATTTGGGCTCCCTTCCATACTGTGATTTATAACAACATTTAGATGTCTACCTCAAATGAAGCTTCCCTCTGGTTCTACAGCTATGACATCAAACAGGTATTTGAGAAAATATGTATTGCTTTCTGAGGGCACATATACATTTGTCAGTGTTATTACCTGCTTTTCTCATCTTCATGTTACTATAATATACCTTCCATCTTTATCTTCAAATTCCTTTCATGATCAAATTGAGTTCTGTTTGATATTAATGTTAAAACTCCTCGTCTACATGAACTATAATATAAATTTCTGTAGTCATACCCTTTAGTTTCCCATGTTCTAATAATGGGATAAATGGGTTTCTTGGAGGAATATGATTTATGTTTTTCCTCTTTCAATTTGATTTCTACTCATATAAAGCAGTATTACCATATCTTGAAATTCTTAGATATGTTTTGCTACTATTTGAAACTACACAATAATAATAATGAAAAAATAAAGTCTTTTAAATATGGGGAAATTTGTTAATTCCTCTCCAAATCCTCTATTCTACAACGCCACTGCCTAGACTTAGAACTATACCCAACTTGCAATGTTATACATAGCTAACCATATGTCCAACTTAAAGTCATAATCAATGTTTGCCTGTTAAATCACGTCACCTATGATCAGTTCATCTAAAACATAATTTTAATGGTGGACTTACAGTACAGCGACATCAGCATTACTCTATGCATTGATTATGACTGGAAACGGTACAGCTGGACATTTGAGCGTATAGATTTGCTACAGATTCGCAAGAGAAGAGGAGTGAAGGGGAAAAGGATCACAGACATTTTAGCAATCAAAGATTTGTTTAGCAGAAAAGCAGGGCACATCCTTTTCACTGTACTCTAACAGAAAGATTGCTTATATAGCACTTTAATCCAAAGTGCTTTACAGTGTTTCATTCACTCACTTCAACAATCAGCTGTGTAAACCATGCAAAACATGTAAAAGTTGGGTGCCCTGCTGCTTAGATAACTATGCATCTACCTTCTCTGCCATCTTCCCAAACATTCCCCTTATTTGATCATTTAAAGTTCATTTTTGTGTGACCTGTTTAAAAAAAGGATCTACCCTCTGTGGCCCAAGCCTGACCACATTTAACTTCATTAAATGCTTATTATCACTTCACTGTGCCTTATCATGCTATTAGCAAGCTCTAAACCAAATCTGATAAGCCAGCAGCCAGTAATCACTTTAAAGAGCCCAGTATGTCTCATTAAAGATGGATGACACATCAGAGGGGGATTTAATGAAAAAATATGCATCTTTATACTTACCTTGCAAAAGCAGCATTTAGGCAGTGACATTGATAAACAACCACTTTCCAATAAACTTACTCAACATTATGATGTTGTTACTGATAGGGAGGGAAATTGACACTGCTGCAATAGAGGATACAGCTGAGACAGGATTTGTGTCATGTGAGCAGTAATTCCCAGCAAATGCCCCTGTGCTGCATTTTGGAGGCATGTTCGCCAAAGCCAGCTTAGGATAGAGTGGCCCCCAGTACTACGACACATACTGTATTAAAGCTGCTGGTCTTACATGATGGAATCTGCCTGTAATCAACTCATTGGCAAAAGTACAAGAGTTTATGAGGCCATGAATGTTTACTGTGTGTTTGAAGAGTTTTTCCTCTGCCCTCCCTAGTTACCCTTTAGCTCTGTGTTGTGGGACTGAGTATCTATACATATACTTTTCCATGTTTCTATTTCTTTAATGTTCACATCTGTGCCTTTTTTATTGTTGAGGCATAGAGAAATAAATCTGGGCTGTTGGATTGACCATGCCCAATGACAAACAGCACTTTATTTCTCCTGTGCAACTTGTGTATTTAAAAAGACTGAGAATGTCATTGCACCTAAGACGTCATGGTTGTATAAAGGCTCCGTTTTTTGTTTTTTTTTGAATACCAGCATTCTTATGTGCTTATACCTCTTTTCTTAACAACAGCTACCCACCTATTTTTGTATAAAGGGGAACATGCAGCCAATCAAATGCCATCAAATGGAGAATAGAAGATCATAATTGGTCTGTAAATCACCACAGCTTTCATCAGAAGCCCAGTGGGAATTCCTTGAGTGCTGCTTTGATTTAAATTCCAGTATGTTAGCTTGAAAGACAGGTGGTGTAGTTTATGAATGGAGCAGAAATGCATTTAAAAAAAAAATAGCTGCCATCACCCCACATGAGGATGATAGTGGTCTCAGCCAAAACTATCAATTTATTCTACTTCTATTACAAAATGTAGAATGCTTTACAATATGTCCTGTAAGCTAATTATTTACAGTTTATGTATTTCTGACTTAAAAATCATTTTTCCCTTTCATAGATGTTGTGAATGGCTCCTGCAATCGTTTGAGTCAATCACCACTGATTCAAAGCTCTAAAGTGTGCGCTGCGATTCATTAGACACCGTCTAACATCTAATTAACAATGAACTAACAGTCACCCAGGTTAATTGTGATGAATGAGGGGCTCTTTAATAGCACTTTGGGGAGGCAGGAAAAAACTGTTGTTTGTCTTAAAAAATAATCTCCCATCTCTTTTATTAAGCATCTTACAAACTGCTTTTTAGAATCAATCAAAATTCTCATAAAATTAATTTAATGCATGAATTACTGATGAAAGCCAGACAAATAACTTTCAAGACTTTACTTATGAGGCTATTACATTATCTACACTTGCATTGTTTTATTAGAATAATTAGCACTTTGAAAAGGCGTGTAAGTAGCTCTGGATCACCTGCACAAAGATCATCTATTGCAAGACCAGGATGAGTGTTTTTGAGTACATGGTGCTTTGTGATTTGTCTATAGTCTTTCAACTTTTGATCTCCAATGTTTTGTATGTTCCTGTTCCCTTCCTATCTACTCGGCTATAAGTGGACTTCAGACATATATCCAACACAACAATCTATGAATGAATGGCAAACAGAGATATGGCGACCACAGTGCAGGGACCATACAGAGAAGGACACAGCCAAAAAACTCATTACAGAGAACCAAACAAAATCCATCTTCCTTTTTTCTGCTGCATGAAGGAACTGAAAGAAATGACTTTCTGTGATATTTGAAATTATTTCAGATAGAGCTCCTGTTGTTGCTGCACCAAACATGTGTTTTGATGAGTTTTATTTGAAAAGAACAAATCACCTCTAGCAGACACTGACTCGCTACTACAGCATAATTGATGAAACTGAAACTGGATGTGTCACAAGTTGTTTACACGTATGAGTTTTTTTTTAAAAAATATCCTTTTCTTGGGCACACAGAGAGTACAATGTTCTGCACAAATTTAAAGCACTGAGTCTCATTTACATATATGTGACTCCATGCCTCATGTAATAATTCACCATTACACAAAGCCCCTTGAGCATGAAACCATTGGAGAGAAATGTGGCTGCTCTTGCAGTCTCTGTGCTTCCTTTGAAGACTGCTAACTTCAGTGATTTCTTTTAATCCCCTCTCCCCCACGAGCCTAACCCTAAGCCTTCCTATAGCTGCTACTTATGGTACTGTATGCCTAACTTAAAAAAGAGCAGACTACTACAGAAGGAGAGAGATGATGTAGAGAGGACGAACTAAAGAGGTGTGGTTGACAACTCTAATTCTATTTCCACATACGGCTGCATTCCAAATTGATTTACATACAGCTCAGTGTCCCTTCAGCTTAGGCTTGGCTGTGGCGGGTGCACTGGAGTGTATAAAGCCAGAAAAGCCAGAAAAAAAACAGGCAACGACAGAGATGAGGGTGGAAGGAATGAAGGGAACAAAATAGTAAAATCCCTTGAACTGTAGAATTAAAAGACTGCCTTCACTCTGCAAATCTTTTGCAAAAGATGACTCGTACATTCATGACTCTCTCCTACACATGACTATATGTTGTGACATACAACTAATTTTTGATATCTATTTCTTCTCATTCATTCAGCATTCATAGGGTTAGGGCTTTGAACCAAAAATCAACCTCATGGTGGCACTGGATGAAAGATCAGGAGACGATCAAAGTTTATATGAAACATTTGTCTTGAAATCATTTGCTTCCAAATTGTTTACTAATGCATTGAGTGTGGATATATTTCACTTGAAAAATAAATATTTTTACTTGCTGGTGGTGCTACAGGAAAAGTCAGGAGATCATCAAAGTCATTATGATGATGAATAGCTGTGCAAAATTTCATGGCAATCCATCCAGTATTTGTCATCATATTTCAGTCTGGACTAAGGGGGCAGACAGACTGACCATCTGATCAACTGACTGACTGATTGACTGGTTTCAGCATTGCTGGAGCCATGCTGCTAGTTAGGCTAAAAAGCACATTAATGGGAGAGCAGACTAAAATCTTACAATCTGAACAGTCTTGCAGGCAGCAGACCAATATCAAACAAGCCTATTTAAATATTGACTGACCAAAGCAAAGATAGCTCCTTAATGAGTCTGGATCTCTCTTTGCTTAGTAAGAAATCCCAAAGAGCATCGGCAGTTCACTTTTAAATCTTTCTGCAGTGAGTTCACTAAGGTCCAAATGTGGCCAGTTTTCCTGAAATAATGTTGTGATTTTGAAAGAAAGAAAGAAAGAAAGAAAGAAAGAAAGAAAGAAAGAAAGAAAGAAAGAAAGAAAGAAAGAAAGAAAGAAAGAAAGAAAGAAAGAAAGAAAGAAAGAAAACCAAATCCTAAGACAATAAATAGCCTTCTCTACCAAATTGTTGTTACAGGGTTAAAGTCCAAAAAAGGCCCTAAAGATATAAATGTACCAATGACTCAGATAGCAACATACAACCTTCAGTGATGAGGGAGAGTTTGTAACTTGCTTCCACATTATTACTGACATCCATTTCAGATCCAAATGCAAACCTGTGTTTATGCTGTTCAATCACCAAGAGGGTAAATTCAATTCAAACCACATTCACTGTCTGTCTCCCTCACCTCAGGCTTCACAGCTCTGTGTGTGATGAGGAGCCCAAGGCTAGTGAAGTCATCACATCAGTAAAGCAAACCGCACAGGGAGAAACAAGGCTCTCTACACCAGAAAGTAGAGGTGAACGATGAATCATTGTATAGTGATACAACTAGTGGAACCTGGCTAGCTTTGTGTCTACTTCACACTATCTAAAAATATCAAAATCACAGGCATTCATGATGAAACACAAATGCCGTATTAAGCTTGTAGATAATGTATTCAAATTGTATCTTCCTGTTTGAGCTACATCACTGACCATATGAGCTCCCTCATAACTGCTTGGCTTGTTACCAATGAATATAGGCCTCCTGAAAGATAATATATGGAGGTTTCCAGAAAGCAATAGGAGGAAATGATAGTAAGTGACAGTGAGGCCATGTGATTTTTCTCCTTGGAGGATAAAAGGATGGTCAGTAACTAGGAAGATAGAAAGCATCTCTCTAAAACAAGACATTTTGATAACACTGATACACTGCAGGTACCCATATTGGATTGTACCACTCTCCTGATCATTTTACAGCATTTCAAAAAGCAGATGTATTACTGAAATGGCTGCAATGCGGGATGGTGCATCAAATTTTGAACATTTTTCTAGCATGTAGAAGAATAAACAGTTTACTGGAGTCAATTTCTTAGCCTCTTAAGCATTCTCCCTCTGGCATATCTTTTTTTACATCTCCAAAGTCTTTATTACACACCAATGATAACCTTATGTTTTATGCTTCCAGATTTTCCTTTTTTACCATCCATTGCTTTTTTTTTTACTGCTACTGCTTTTTACTATCATAAACTCTTAGTCTTGAAGACCTGATAACAAAATTTGAGTAAAAATGCAAGGCTGCAGGTGCAGGTTTTAAACAAGGATTAAAAGCAATATAATGTAGAGCCCCAAATGGTCTGTTATGCTTTTATTAAAGCACACATCAGTTTGAGTGTGAAAGATTGCCATTTGTGCTGAAGCTCCACCATGACATGGCAAACAGCTGTGAGGGTTAGCAGAGCTGTTAAACAACGAACTGTTTCATAACTGCCAGCCCACACGTCAAGAATATTGAACACAATAAAACAATTCCCACACTAAACATATTTTTCCTTACAACTGTATACAGAGCATGATGTCATATTCCCCCTGCACCCTTTAAAGGGAATAGTTTGTCGAATCAGTGGAAGGGAAAATGCGCTCATCTACTGTAAGAGCTAATGCTCTGCATGAAACCAGGCCAGTCTTCTAAATTCTAAGCTGCTGTAACGCAGGCCTCAATATGTCCATCTTGTTCAAAAATGGTCACTGGCATTTGTATCCTCTGTGCATATTACACCACTGATGTTGTTGTTGTAATTAATGCTCTCAGCTTTAACAACTAAACATTAGCCTGTTGTGAAGTTGAAATGTGAGGCTAAAGGGGTACATGAATTCTTTATTACCCAAACAAAGGAGCACTGAGTATTTCTAGGTGCTGGATGATGATGGTACTAACTCAAAATGCCTGGCGGCAACATCACCACCCTTGACGAGCAGTGAACCATAAACCCTTTGTATGGTGAGCTGTTAGGAAAAACACACTCTAAAGCACTAGATATATTGCTGATCAATTTGCTGTGGTAATTGCAGATAGCAACGGTAAGCCTACAAGTTTAAGACAAAATATCTCTTTGCTGCATGGAGTAATTAACTCCCATGAAAAAGACACAAAAATCTGTTTACAGCTCTGCCAAAATAGTCTTGTAATGACAAATGACTAATTTAATTTTTAAGTGATAATCATGTAAGTACAAACTGCTTGCTCCCACATTATTTTCCTTAAGGGAAAGAAGGTGTGTAGTCTGAGTCCTCAGTATTACATCATTCACTTCTCTATTGCAATAGCTTCTTTTTGAAAAATTATCTGCACACCCAGTATCTAGGTCATTTTCTAAAAGAAGTGATAGCAAGGCAGTATTACTCTTTATGAAAAAAATCAAGGTTTACAGCATATTAACTGCAATCAATAGCCAGTTATCAATGTTGTTGCCTCAATATAATAGCTTTTTTTCTGCCAGCTGGAGTCAAACTGAAATACACATCTCACTGATCCTCCTGTACACATTACACTTCAAGTAGCTATTGGAGAGATATGTGAAAAAGCACCTGTAATATCAGTGTTTTCCTTGAACCTATAGAAGCCAGGCATATCATTCATCATCCAACTGAAAAATCTTCTAAGATTAATCATCAGAGTAAATTGTATCTTTTACACATTTTGCCCTGAGGTTGACTTATACAGTATGCATGAACACAAATACAAAAGGCCAGTTAATCTCCTCAAAATCAAAAACTAATGTTATACTGACACTCATAAATGGATAACAAGTGTGTGTAGTGGTATCAAATCTTCATTAAAAGTTTGAGAGAAAGAAATGTTCTAAATAACCTCTAGAAATAGTTTTGGTATGCCTGGTACTGAGATGAACTAGTTTTTGCTTTTGCTGCTTAAATATTCCCATCCATAACAAGCTACACACTGGAACTAATGGGTGACTAGGGATCTTCAAGGGAGGTGGCCTATTATTATTCATTGAAAAAGAGTAAACAAATGCATAAATGTTAATGTCAGAGGGTTCCTATCTGTCCAATTAATCTATGGTGGCTCCCCTGGGCAGCCTCATTGTTCAGCCATACTTTTTTGTCTTCAGGGGGAATGTGCAATTAAGAGCTGAGTAGATGTTCTTGTCTTTCATTTTTCTTTCCTTTCTTTTTATTTTTATCTTCTTCTGTCAATGCTTTCCTCCTACAAAAATCATGAAATAACTTGTGCATATCACTAAAATCTCCTGTACTCCCACAGCCCATGCACTCCATGTGTTTGTTAATTTTAGAGATCCTATGATTTGACAACTTTAAACTTGCAGTGTGAGGAACTCTTGTAATATTTAACATAATATTCTGTTGATCTACTGACTGCACACATCCCAGTCCATCAGCTCTCCAGCTCCAGAGCCTGTGAAGCATTCTTTCCCTCCTCTTAAAAAACGTCATTAAGCCCGCTCTTCACACTTTCATGGATGCTTCACTGATTCTCCAATAAGATAATAGCATACAATCTGTCATTCTACACCCCATTACGCGGCAAACATGGTGGAGATGGAAACTTTCACTTGCCGCTGATGTATCATTTTAACATGAGGATCAGGGTGAGCAATCTGTCACTGGTGCTGATGCAGTGTAACGCGAGTCCTCATGGCTGCTGGGTATTGAGCGGGAAATGTCAATTATTAGACGAGTTACGGGTGGTAAAACAACAAAGTGCTTTTAAGTTAATCAGTGCCCTGAGTTTGGGCTCCAGCTGTAAGATGCTTGACTTTTCTTTGATAGCAAGGGCAGTGTGAGCAGTATGTAAGAGCATATGATACATTTCTTCACCTACTGAGCAAAAAGTATAGCAATTGTAAAGGCAGTACTCAATTGACCTATTGTATTTGTCATAGTTTTCCTGTGTAATAGGAAATTATTACAACATTTTGGATTTTGGGTTTTGCTATCAAATAAATTAGTTTAGTTAATCTGGCTAAACTCTTGGCTTGTTCACAGCCTGATTGTCTGCCTGGTCTTATCTTTTGTTCTGTCCCAGATTTCAGCATTCACTTGGCTGAAACTGTAAAAAAGAAAAAAGAAAAAAAAAAGGCCTGCATTATAATTACTATGAATTATCCATTAAATGCTATATATATACTAGTTTAACCATATGAAACATATCCCATACTTCTAAATATAGCCCATAAATGTTTACATTTTTCTTGTAGATTTCCTGTTTCTGTTAGAAAAGAACATATTTATCACTTACAGTGTACATCTAAATGCTTATCACCAGATTTATTTCTACAACAAATCTACCCACAACAGCATGTTTCTTCAGCATTATTTTCCACAGACAAAAATTCCCACAGACTCCTGTGTTTATACACATTGCCATGGATTTATTGTGCTGCTGTCCCTGTGTTGTTGAGTTCAACATTGAAGTTACACAGCAAAAACTTCCCCTCTTTGAGTGATGTCATGTGATGCATTTCCTCTTTACCTTGTTTTCCAAGGCACATCTGGATTTATTGTGAACACATGCATCCTTTTGTGTGTCTGTGTGTAGTGAACTATATTATGTGTGTGCATGCAAACACTCCTGACCTTTCAAACTGTTCACTGATAAAGATATTTGTCATATTTTGCTGAAGCCGGCAGAACAGTACATGTCCTGCTGGAGCCATGATAGGCCGCAATGTGTTTACAATATTAGTTTGAACATAGTGTATATGCGATGTTAGAGTCTCAGACTGTCATCTGAATGCATCTGGAACATTTATGATAACACCAATCTAAAATTTTGCAGGAGCAGCAGCATCAGCAGCTCAATAATCCCTATAATTTCTATTTTATATAATCTGTTTTTGGTACCATGGTGGCCCATGAATTTTACGAAAGGTCAAGAAGTTGCTGTCCGTTCTACTGAACTTAAACAAATGGTTATGTTGATCATGAGCAACAGGGACAGTAACACGACATCAATCACTCATGAGGTCATGACAACGACCAAATAAACAACAGTGCAAGTACAATATTTTCTCCTCAGGTTGAGCGACAAACAGGGTAGAGGACAGGATTATGTTAGCAGAGAAAAAGAAAAAAAAAGATAGATTTAACTGGCTAAAATTAAATTATTTATTTTAGAGTTTAAATAAACATACAAAATGCCTGCCTGTTGTGTTCACAGCCGACTGATTATTTTTAATATTAATAATATATTGTGAAATAATGTTCCAGCTACTGTTAGCTAGTTGCTGTTACCATACTAACTAACTAACATATCACTAGAAAAACTAACAGAATCATAATACTGGCAACGTTATTTCAATAAACATTGGTAAAACTGCTGACAATGTTTATACAAACTATATATGAAAATATTCCTCATTGCATGTTCAGATGGGTTTATTAAAATATCTCTTCAAGAAGAGAAAGATTCATGACAGTGATGAGGAAGATGTAATGTAAGTCAAGTAATGTTACTTCAGCTAGGGTGGGGCTTAAACCTTTTAGCCAAAAGTTTTGAAGGAGAAGAAATGCCATCTAGTTGTAAAATATATAATATTAGTAGTGGCGGCTAAGATCTTCATGTTCTTACTGATTGAGTGATCAAATAATAAGAATTATCTAGGGTTATCCATTCTCAAATATAACATTCTCAAACTTGTCTAATAAGGTTACATCTCTCAAATGTAAGGTTACATTTCTCAAATGTAGGAGTAGTGGGGACAAGCTCAGGAGAGCAGAGTAGAGCAGGGAGCAGGAGAGAGGACAAAAAGAGATGAGAGTGGGGAGTAGAGTTGAGGGGGGAAGAAGAGAGAAGAGAAAAAAGACCCAGGTACAACAAAACCCTTACCCCCTGCTGCTGCCCAAAATCCTGGAGGAAACACTGCAAATCAAGCAATATCGCTGGCCTCAACCATATCAGATCAACACCAGTGTGAGTGTTAAATAGATGCTGAGCTGTGCTATCTGAGGCAGAATGGTCCTTATTTCTCATGGGTCCACTACAAAGGACCCATTTTCTGTGTCTTGCTGAAATATAAAGGAGGATGTGAATCACATGCAAAGCAATTTTCTACTTTGAAAAGGATTTCTCATTAAAGCTTTTATATTAAGCTTTTATGGCAACAGAGTTCTGGGAGGGTGTGTGTGGAACACCATTATGAGACAGTCTACTGCGGGCTGATTCCCTAGCGCAGGAAATGTAATCTAATGACAAACTGTACACTAATGGCTGCATCCTGTCATAGACAAATGAATGTAAGTGCATTATAATGTACAGCTCACACATGCATTTTATTATCTTGAGAAATCTATCTGTGTACAGCAAGGTAATGTAATCATTCATGTACCATGCTCTCTGTGATGTGTTTCATGCTGATGCAGATAAATGATGCCTGTGATACATACAGACATTATGCACCATCAACATTTGCAGCCCCACGCTAGCATATCAAAAACTCCAACACAGATCATAGATTTTTTTTATTCACCAACACCAGCACTATAGTTCACTCCACTGACTTTATATAAAGTACATGTCTAATTTAAGATATAAAGAGCAGCTTCCTTTTCAAACAAGGATACATAGGCATCACCTCTGTGTTCTGAGTTGGAAGCTCTCACTGTCTGTAAGAGCTCAAAAACAAACAGAAAAGCACGTTTTTATGTGCTCATCCTCCCTAGTGCTGCAGGCCCCTAAAATAGGTCTCTCACAGTGAACAAATAGATGATGCCACATGCTGACACACTGCATTAGCATAAAAAACAAAAGTCTTATTTGACTGCTTCATCGAGAGCACAACTTGAGTAATGACTGTAACACATAACTCTTGAAGTTATCTGCTGTACTCTAACTACAGTGGTATTGTAAGAAATCTGTTAAACAAGTTAGTTTAAACAATATGATCACATGTATATGTGAATAATGTTATTCTGGCACTTAACTACAGATTAGAATAATCTGATTTCCTTCATGGCTATAGTAACTTA
>JANJYP010242639.1:0-11166 GCA_024605115.1 Rastrelliger brachysoma | reverse complement strand
CCACCACCACCACCACCACCACCACAAAACTGCAGGTTAAACCTGACTAACTGGAAACTAAACCGCTTTTAGTGCTGAATGACTGCTAATTTGTAAGTGAGACAATGGCTGCAAATACACCCACAGCCTCCATGTTAGTCAACAGAACTTAAAACACTCAAGGCACTCATCTCTACAAATGATTTACTTAAAAAGGAAGCTATGTAATTCTCAAATTGGTTGATGCATATTTAATATATTATCTACAATCAGGTATAAAACTATGAATCAACAGTCACTAAAATACTAAAGTATTTTCAGTTTTCACAAATCTGTGAAACCTTAAATTCAATGAGGGAATTAGACACTGTAAATCATGATACTGTGACAAAATTCAAAATTCCTTTAATGTCATCTCAACAATTGCCACAAAAATGAAGAAATTATGTGGCCGATATAGCCTCTGTGTGAGACAACGAAGAGACATTTACTCACATTCCCGACATAAATAGATCTGCCATCTGCTTCCATCTTTTCCTCGATGGACATGATGACAGGACCGACTGCACATGAGGGAGAAGGGGGACAAAACTAAATGAGCAACAAAACATTTTACCATCAAAACATTCAAAAGTCTTGTTTCTCAGACTACATGATTCAAGCACAGCTGTCTACAACTGGTAAGTCTATTAAATGACAAGAACTGACTATAAAGTACAATTGTGAAGGCAACACTGAAAAGTCCCATTTGAGCTAATGACTGAGGATAGGCCTTTTTTATTAGCAGTAGTTTCAGGTTAATTAAAAAAAATATACACACAATGGAAATGTGGCACATATCCTTCATAGCAATGCTCTCTGAAATATTACATACTTTAGCCAGGCTAGCACCCACTAGTGTTCCACTTGATTATTTGTAAACTACCACAGTTAGGCAACGTTCGACTGGTCTTCTCCAGCTCAAAACTGTGCAGGCCAAGCAGCAAACAGAGGTAGGGCTCAACGCTATGACATTGAACTCAAGCGCTCTGTTTTGACCAGCACCCACCAGGCTTAGATGGAGAGATGGACTTTACTGAAATGATACATTGTGATGTCATCCATTTCCCAAATTGAAGCACTAAAGTCTGAACAAGAAGAATGCCTAAGAAATTTTATCAAGGGGCAAGATTAAGTCGGCTTACTTCCTAGGGGCTTAACATAACATACATAACGACCAAGCAGTAGTGATTGGTCGAAGCTGAAAATGTCCCGCCCACTACCCGATGCAAACATTTCCCAATGGAGAGTTGCCAGATGCTTCCCACAAAGTAAAACAATGTGGAAGCAGATGGATAACCAGGCTATAAACTTTCATGCACCATCATTCTCTTACATTTTTCCATATCATTTTGCTTGATGAAACCCAGTGGAATTTTGTGGAATTTGCCAATTGGAATAACGTATCACCATCTTGATGAGTGATACACATTTTAGAGATTAATCAGTGTGAATACTACTTCCATTAGCAAAGTGCAGTGTCTTGCAAATCCTCTATTGTTGAATTAAGCGTTCAGTCATAACACAAACACACAAAAATATATATACCTGGTGGGGGGCTGAGATTCATCTGTTTCTCCACCTCGTTCTGTAGCTCCTTCAACTTCTCTGCCTCTTCCTCCATCTCTCTCACCCGGGCTTTGATTGCCTCCAGCTCCTACAACACACACACACAAAAACACAAATGTCAATCTTTCATATTCACAAAACGATACACAGAAAGGTTAATCACAAATAACCATACGAATTGACCAAGCACAAAAACTTAACTGTGAAATGAAAGTGACAAATGTTGCCAGCACCTCTTCATCACATGCTATTGACAACACTAGACCAGAGATATTGAACCTTTGCATGATGAAGCTGCCTTAACATGACCTCAATCTAAAAAGAGGGACAGCACGTGTGTGTAGTCCGTGTCAGTACTACAACATCCACAGGCATACAAACTGGTCAGGGGTGAAAAAGGTGAGAAGGGTGCGCAGACATAGAAAGTCTGCATTATATGAAAATTCATCACCAGAGGCATCTTGAATATAATAAGGTACAAAATGACTATAAACATCTCTTTTTGTTGAGACCACAATCTAAAACCGGCAACCTTTTTGGCATGGTGTTTAGAAATGAATTTAAATTACGACACAAAACACAAAAACATCAAAAAGGTATTTTTTCCAGAACTCACAACAACGTCTTAAGAATTAGGTATGGATGGCATTTTCAAAACACTGCTTTGAGTAATTCATATTGCACTGAAATGTCAAAACAGAGACCACAGTGCATCAAACAAAAAATGTATATTACATCAGAATGCTGCCATCCACATGAAACAACGATTTTGGAAACTGAGTTATGAGTTTATTGTAGCTATTTATTTTAATGTTGACTGCTCCTCACCACGGACTGACGTGCTGTAAAAGAGCAGGATGACGCCCAGAAATATTTCTTTTGATAGATCCTTATTGTTACAAGGATACTGGAACTTTGTTATCCATTATAATATTTTTAAAAACAAACAAAGTTTGCGGATCTGTCCTCACAGCTGTGCGTCACTGCTGCACATAACATTATCAGAACAAAGTGCTCACAGCACGGTCCTTAAACCAAACTATTCTGTTCTCGAAGCTATCAGCTAGCGACGTTACCATCACTTACCACACCTCTTACGTGCAGGAATAGCCGCACAGCGCTGTGGGAAATGTGGGCGGGAGCATGCGGTGTCAGTCAAAGTAAAAAAGACAGGCTACACATAAAGCAAGTGCCAAAGTTAGCAGGTGATTTGAAATGCTGCTCAGAGGGTACTGCAGCTTTTGCCAGTGTGCCAATGACTATGCTGCAGCGTGCTAACCGGTGTGTATGCATACAGTTCTGAGTACTCACTCAGAGCCCCCCCCCTTATGAAATTTCTCAATGGATCTGCGCGAATCACATAGATGGCCCATTTTGATCTCAAAACGGTGAATTTTGCCAAAAGGTGATGAGTTTGCATGCCCGAGCCCAACACTGAGACTGCTACAATCTAAAAATGTACTGTCTGGCTGGACTTGCAACTTTACTACACTGCTTCTCATCCCACACATTATTAACCATGTTTACTACCATGCAGCATCCTTTTGGCAATGAATGCTTCCTACAACTTGAAGCCGCAAAGATGAAAAAAGGTGCTCCACTGGCCCATGATTTGCCTAATTAGCATTTCTTTGGAACAAGAGAATAAAATTAATGAATTAGTGAGACAATCTCAGTTTGAGTTTACTGAAAAAATCAACTGTTCAGAAATTAAGATAAGACAGAAACCATATGATACTAAAACGGTTGTAAATACAATTTCAATACCAATTTAGTAGTTATTGATTGATTTGACATTTTACATAGGTTACATGACAAACAATTGGTATATATATATATATATATATATATATATATATATATATATATATATAAAAATCAGTATCTGCCAATTAATGCCAGGTATGTTTTTGAAAGTCAAATGGGAAATCCCAACAATGACCAATGTTGAAGCTCAGAGGAAAAACGGACATTCACAAAAACAAAAATGGTCAAAAATCTGAATATTTCCCACAGTGAACACAGAGCTGGCAGTGTCCTCAGTGAGAGCAGACCCTCCTGTACAGTGGTGCACTGCAGCACAGTGGGAGTCACTCCAGCTTCATCCAGGGATACTGCCTATGGTGACAGATACCCACACCAGCACACACGACTGCAGGGTCACAAGCAGATCACATTAAATTCAAGCCTGCTTACCCGAGAGGAGTGCACCTACATACGTGTCCATAAAAGGAGCATCATTTCCCAGCCTTCTTGTATCCATGTGACTGATAAAATGTCAACTGTCTTTATTTAAAAAAAGAAAGATATCATAGCCGTATGTCAAGATCACGGTAAAAGACAAGGTAATCCACAACCACGGCGAGATAATTTCAATAAACCATCCAGCACTGGCACGCTGTGGCTCCCATTTTTTGTCGCATATTCAGTGCAACCTCTTTCAATCCCCTCCCATCTCTAATTCTCCTTGCTCCAGCAAAACACTTAAGGATGTAAACCCAGCCCCTCAAATACCGCAACCCCTGCATCTGCTGGTGCTCTACTACCCCCAAAAAATCCACCTGGACATACTGCATATAGATACAACCAGGGAATATATATATATGCATCAGTGCACAGGTGCTGAAATGGAAACCAGTCTGATAAAAACGAATAATCAAAAACATACATACATAAAAGAGCACCGCAAATCCAGTGTCTGGCTGTCCAAAATAAACGACAAAAGATGGTCAGGTGCACGTCTGCCATCTCCACCCCAGCTTTGTTCAAAGCAGCTAGCTTGTTAGCCAATCACAGACCCATCATCCTCATCTGGTAATAAATCTAGCCAGCAGCCGGACAGAAACGGTAGCTTACGATACAAAGGCCGCATTTTGTCTGGTGACTGGTCATTACGGTTGACATGTCCCGCTGGTCAGTCTGGCTGCAGCACAGATGATGGTGCCTACGATAAGCTACCCGTTAGCCTGCCGTCGCTCGGTCATCTTGCAAGTGAACACACCGGCGACTGAAATGCCGCAGCAGCCAGTTTATGATGATGATAATGGGAATAAAGATGTCATTACCGTCAGCAGGTCGCCTTCTCAAGCAGGTAGACTCGCACAGCGGCGTTTAACTGTCTCCTACATCTCCGTCTCGTATTTTTTTTTACCCCCCAACGATTCTAACTGCTCCCTGGCGCAGAGAAACTGGCGCCGCTCTTGCGCCAAGATGGCCGCCGACACCACGCATGTCACCACCCATTTCTACTGCACTGCGTGAACCACAATGGCGGTTAATATCGTAACGCACACGGCATGTGACCCAAAGATTCTTTGTGGATTCTTTTTTTTTAAATAAAACAGTTGCAATTGCTTTCACCGAATACACCAATATGACCAAAATGTCACCCGGTAGTCATGTGGCTGAAACAATGCCCTTCACTTACCGGGTCTTCAATCGCGGCCTCTCCTTCTTCTAAGCCCGGTTCTTCGTCGCCGACACCCGGGTCTTCCAGCTCGGGATGTCCGGGGTCTGAATCTAGTAGAGACTCCTCCGCCAGTCCGTTACCGAACTCCGCCATCGCCCTGATCCAACTGTACCGACGCGCCTCGTGGCCAAACCACCGTTACAGGCCGCTACTCACACACGCGCACACACACACACGCACACACACACGGGGGGGAGAGTGAGCGGAGCGGGGAGGCGGAGAGGAAAAAACGGCGGAAAACGCCGCTTAGTAAAGTTAAAATGGGTAATAAAATGCCTGCTACAGTCCCAGCCACTACTCAAACAGCATACCACGATAAACAGGGACTGTTGTTTCACTCGCTGCCTTCAGGTAATGGTCCTAATTAAGACAAAGAAGCTAGTTTATTTACTTAATTGTGTATAAAAAAAAAAAGGCGAGGACTCTACGCGAGAGCGGCGGCGTCGCTTCACTTCAGAGATGGCAGCCGAGGGCGGAGTCGTGTATCACTGCGGGCGTACAACTCTCACTCCTATTGGTCAGTAGACGACTCTAGACCACCCTATTCGTCGTTTGCGGCGCTTCCACTGGATAATCTAGCAGGATTTCCGGTTCCCAAAATCACATCGTTTCCTTTTAATTGGATTATGCTTCTGTCAATCAAATATCCTGTTGGGTCCTTGGGTCCTATGGTTGGGTCCCGTGCATACTGGCTAATTGTTCAGTATATAAATCCAAGCACATTTGAGTTTCATGTAAATTCCACCACACCTCCCTTGCGACCTTTGTAATAAAAGCTTAAATTTACAGAATAATAAAATTAAGAATTTAAAGTCCATCTTTGTGCAGAATGATATATATGCAAAATCTAATTTTATGAGAGACTTCCCTATGCACATGATTTTTGATATCACAAATAGTTTGGAAGATAATTCTGATCCA
The DNA here is from genome assembly GCA_024605115.1 of Rastrelliger brachysoma. Taxonomy (NCBI): domain Eukaryota; kingdom Metazoa; phylum Chordata; class Actinopteri; order Scombriformes; family Scombridae; genus Rastrelliger; species Rastrelliger brachysoma. The sequence continues at coordinate 5,189 of JANJYP010242639.1, read as the reverse complement.
ATATTCACTTAATTGCAATAATTAAAATAATAAAATACTCCATTACAAATAAAAGTCCTAAATAAAAAAATAAAAATAAATAAAAAAAATACTACTACTACTACAAATACCACTACTACTTCAAGTATTGGCAACAAAATGTGGTTAGTGTTAAAGGTACTGGTTTGCCCCTTCTGATATTTATTGTATACCAGTTAGAATTATTATTATACATGATATCATTAGTTTATTAATAGCAGTGTGTAAGCTGCATGTTTTGTTGTTGTAGATGTCAGAAGTGGACCGAGTTTGAATTTCTTTGTTAGCTATTTAGTCCAGTGGTTCCCAACCTAGGGGTCATGCCCTAAAGGGTCACCAGATAAACCTGATGGGTTGTGAGAGGAAGAAAAAACAATATTTTTTTTTGGACTTTCTAACATTAGATTTTTTTGGTGAAAGACTAGATGATTTGTTGAAATAAAAATATGTGAGAAGTTTAGTGGGGGCTGTTAACAACTTAGACACATCTGAAATGTGACCCCGACTGCACACTGCTTTTTGTAAAACAACAAAAGCCCAAAAGGTTGGAACCCACTGATTTCATGTTTAACAATGTGTTATATTTTAAAAGATTGATATAATATCCACTGTGTCAAACCTTCATCTGGAAAGTAACTAAAGCAGTCAAATTACACATAGTGGAGTAGAAAGAATGTCTCCCTCTGAAATGAAATGGAATTAAAAGTGTAAAGTTGCATCACATATAAATACTAAAGTACAAGTACCTCATAACTGTATTTTTAGTTCTTAAATAAATGTATTAAGTTACTTTCCACCACCACATGAAGCGTCCAGTGAAGTAAACTTAGTCATGTGTCCAACTGAAATATATTTCCATATTTATAGTGTAATTTTTTTTTCATGAGGGAGAAGGAACAAATGTAGTTTTAAGGATTTTAACATGATTCAGCTTTTTTATAAAAAAAACAAAATAAAACACAAGACAAATTATTACAGCTTCAAACATCAGTGTCAAAGTTCCACTGTAATTAAGACAGATGCTATGTTGTTCAACTGATTTTATTTCTTTTTCTGTATATCAAAGAAAGCATGATGGAGACCAAACACAAAAAGGCAGGTACAAGTGAGGAGGAAAAAATAAGCTTAATCAAAAATCTAACAATTCAGAACAACATTGCCACTATTATTGTTCAATATTCATAGGAATACCAGAGCAGAGAGGTGGCATTTAAAACAATTATGGATCAATAATAATCAAAACAGTGATGAGTAGTAATGATAAATCGTATAAGTAGTAGTACAGTTATAACAATAGTGATAATCAAAGTGACAATGAAACGTAAGAGAACAAAAAGCAGATCTCCATAAAAACCTATCTAGTTTGGACAGTGCAACACCGTGTCTGTATGCGTGTATGTGTGTGTATGTGTGTAATCCCAGTCTTGAGGTTCAAGCACTGCAGTCCTTGCTTTACACACAAGATACAGTTTCCAACAGGAATACAAATTCTAACTCTTGAAAAGGACATCGTCACCCTCCTCGTTTCAAAAACCACACCAAGTGACGTTTCATGTTACGTTGATGGCTGTGTTCATTTGAAATGTCTGTAGCTTGTGCAAAAATTGTGGACTAGTGCAAGTGTCAAGCCGTGGGATGTCCTTTACAGTTTGCATTTGCGGACACCTCTCCTGCTCTCTGTCGACCTCAAGATTGCTTTTTGGTTTTTGAATGACAGAAAGCAAAGGGAGGATTACTTTGGAATATCAGTTATTTTTAATATATTTCATTTACAAAAAGTTCAGGTTTTAGTTTTGCATTTTGTTAAAACTATCAATAGTAACATTAATATACAACTTAAATTGAAGGAAAACATCTTTAGTATGTTAAGTGTCCTTCAACACAGCACCATCTTATTAGCTCTCAGTCAACACATTTAATGTTTCCCAATTTGCTTCCTAGATTTGAGTATCCATTAGTCCCTTACAGATACTAGGAATACTCAACTTTCTCCCTTGTCTTGGTTTCCAGATATTAGATCTCATTTCACAGCACGTACATCATCAGCATTAGTAACTCTGTTTCAAAACTCAACAAAAACAGGGAAGCAGGAGAAGACAGGAAACCGCCTGTTTTAAGCCGTGGTCTCTTGATATTTCTAGACTTTTGGCTTTTTGACCTACATAAAAATCAGTTATACCAGTTTTTAAATGGATTCTATTGTCATTGGTATAAATACTGAAGTAAATAAAATGAGTACTCCTCATGTCTTACCCACAGTTCAGAAAACAGTAAAATTTAGTAAGTCGGTCTGACCCTCCGTGCTAGATGTGGATGAAATTAATTCACAAACATTTTACGAGGATCACCTGGGCTTGTAATTCAAATACCTGGTGGTGTTTCCTCTTAAGGCTGTCATATTTCCAACACACCTAAAGTAGGTGAAAACATTTATTTTCCCCAACGAGTAGGAAGAGCTGCATTCCAAAATGAGATATACACCATTTGGGGAAGAAAGTGAAATCCACAGGATCAACGAGATTTGTCGCAAAAGCAAGTTTGTTAGTAATTATAGTCCTTGGCCAATAGAGTGCTGACAACTTTACAGGCAGGATTTGCTTTGTTCTAGGAACTGAATACGACATTCAGAGTCCCCCCCTCCCCAACAAAAAATAGATGTAAAAGCAATTTGGAACAGAGCTCTTCTTCATTTATATCTCCATGTCTGCTTCTTGCACAATATTATGCTCACACCTAAAGCATGTTTCATTAGACTAGCAAAAAAAAAAATCAATATATTTCACGCAATTTATATTAAGGCATCCAACATGCATGGATGTATCTTTCTATAAAAAGACACTTGCATTAGAATGCTTAAAAACATTTCAAACAATGTAAAATGTGTCAAAGTGCGGTATGCCAAGATTCTACTTTCCTCGGACTCTCTTTTTGCCCTGTCTATTTGGATTGTCATGAAAACTACAAACATGTACATGGGGACAATTCTTCAGCCCTATTATCTCTAAAGTACCTCTTTTATATCCCAAATAAGTACACACAACACTCTTCAGATCACACTCTGTAGCAAATAAAAAGGTGACAGTTAATACCAGTTCTTCCTCTCCCAATGGTTCAGTCCAGTAATTTCTATCCAAGCAATCTCCACCCTAGAAGTGAAAGTAGGCATAAGAAGAAAAAAAAAAAAAAAAACCAAAACAATTCCACAGGAGCAAAGTGGGAGTTATGAATGTGGGTATGTCATCAACCCAAAAAAGTGTTTCTGGACCCACTGTCAAACAGCCACTTCCAAAGAAGAAACACTTTTGCATCAGTCTTTAGGGGAGGACAGTTCAAGCATGGCAAGTTGAGTGCCTTTACAAATTATAGGAAGGTAACATATAACCACAGGGTTAGGACCAAAAAGTTTGGGTGAAGTGTCGGAGGACTGAGGGAAACTTGAGATGTGTTCATCACTTATCAGACAGCAACCGATTAAGTAAGAAGCAGCCTGGAAATAGTTTGCTGTTGTATTGGATTCTAAGTGAACTCTACAGATTAACGGATATCAAGTCAGTGAAGGTTGAGCAAAGGATAGCGGGTGCAGGGAGAGCCAACTTCAAAAACTATAGAATATTAGCTTTTGAGGATTAGTGCTCAAATTTGTTTATTAAAATCTGAGGAGCCCAAATGGGTCCAAGAATAGTCAGTGTGCAGACCAATCCTGATCTGAGTCTTTAACTGTTGCTGGTGGCCGTCGGTGGAGGCGACTCAATAACCATCTCCCCTCCAGAACCAGCACTAGAGCTGGTGACTTGAGTGGAATGAGAGACCTGGGGGCTCGGCACAGTGCTGCCAGGACCGCTGTTAGCGGTTCCATTCTTGTTGACAAGCGTTGTTGGTTGACCAAAGTTAGTGGTTCTCAGGGTTGCCAGATGACGTGGGGAGAAGACGTGGTCCCTTGCTGCAGCCCGGGATTCAAAAGAGATGTTGCAGGCGTCACAGCGGCCTGTCAGAGTCTCCTTTGGCACAGACTGGCCGGCCACAGGGGAAGCTGGAGGATCAGTAACTGTCAGCTGAACCGGTTTGGGCAGGATGGGACGATTGGCTTTGAGAGCGTTGTACTGCAGGTAGCTTCCTGAGCTCATGTCCACTTTCCCACCTGACAGAGGTGACTGAGAATGGAGAGGTGAAGTGGATAGAGAGAACCAGAGGGGAAGGAATACATTTAATGTCATATCTGTTGAAGTCTGATTTGTATTTACAATTATAGACTAAACAAAACAACATTTAAACCTTCTATATAAATCCTAGAACCACAGTTTTAGCAAGTCTGCTTTTGACTTGCTTACTTTTACAAGTGAGACAGCAAAATGTGTTCTTTGGCAGTATTCCAAGCACTCAAAATAGCCAACAGTAATACTCTAAATAATACAGAACTATATTTGCAGTACTACAAAGATGCCAAGTTTAAAATGCTGTATGTTGACTGCAACTACAGTGTCTTCAACCATCTTTTTTTTGGTGTCTGAAAATACAAACTTACACAGTAGGGTACTATAGCTTAAATCAACAATGACATCATTAATCCAAATATTTGTTAGAGACTGACACAATATGGCAAATGTAAAAATCACTAAATCAAATTAATGTTTAATCTAAAGCACTGTTATGCATTTCAGATCCAAATATTAAAATGCTTAAAATCTAAATATAAGCAACACGTTAGTTTTTAAAAGAAGCCTTGAATGAAAAAAACAAAAACAAAAAAAACACACACACACACACACACAATAAGTTCACCAAAATATAATTCCACAGAAAGTTAACTATTGTAGATCCCAAAATCAAGGTGGAAAGCTACAATGTGTGATCTATAAAATAAGGTTCATAGTCTGTGTTTTGTATCTTGCTGTGCATTTTATTATACTTCCTAACAACTTCAACTTAGTTACCACATATTTAACTACCAGTTTACTTGCCAACTTACCAATTTCTCTTGCTGCAGCCTCCAGCGCTTCTCCTTGGCTCTGGTGTTTTGGAACCAGATCTGCACCACCTTAAGCGGCAGGTTGAGCTCGGCGCCGATGGCCTCACACTCCAGGGCGTTAGGATGGGCACAGGTCTCGTAACAGGACTGTAAAATGGACAGTTGTAGGCAGGACAGGTGTGTGCGTGGCCTGCGGCTGGATGAG
>JANJYP010242612.1:0-14613 GCA_024605115.1 Rastrelliger brachysoma | reverse complement strand
CTCCAGTGCATGGCAAGTCCCAGGAGACACATGTTGACAGGAAATAATGAATCAGGAGGAACCCTCTGGAGGTTTAGGAGACAGAAAGAAGGACAAGGAGAAGATGGAGTGAGATGAGGGGAAAGAAGAGGGAGAGGTGAGAGGAGCGGAACAATGGGGAAAAAACGGCTACAGGCAGTTGATGTTTAAAATCCATTTGTATCTGTGATGTGCTGTGAATGCAGTCATGTGTCTGAGTAGGTTTTTACATTAATATACATACACCGATGTATGTGTGTGTGTTTTGTGAACATCATCAGTGACAGCCATAGTAAAAACATGTTTCACTGGGACAAAACAGAAGTGAGTGTCAGACAGACAAGCATATGTCATACCAACATGGTGAAGAAAGAGAGAAACATCTGTTTATCTATAATTTCATTCGTCATTTAGAATTATTTTATAAGAATATTTTTTCTCTGAGGAGTTTTGTACCACAAGTATGAGGAGGCAGTTCTTTCAGATAACCACATAATATTGAATCAGAAAAGTGGCTGTAAAAATTGATGCACCCGTCAGTACCACATTACAAATTCAGACAGTTTACATACAGAGGTGATCAACAGGAACCCGCCATCGAAAAAAAAAGATGAGGCATTCTATGGTAACAAAGGATCTTTCGCTTTTTCATTGGCGAGAAAATGTGATTGTGTTTCTGTATGTGTAGTAATGTGTATGTGAGTAATGGAAGATAAATTTTGTTTCAGGAAAATGAATTAGTTAGAGGAGAGTGTCTTGGTGAGAAATGGCTCTGTCATGGAGAGAAGGCACAAGGATAGCAATAATAAAGCAAAATGATCTTAGCAGTCTGTGTAGTCACAGTCATCGCAACAACAGCAAACACTTTGGATATACACACACAGGCCATATGGTTACTTCCCATGTATGGCTTACAGCTCAAGAGCCTAGTGGAGCTGCTGGTATTCCCTTTGTGTCTATTATTACGTTAATATTTTTACCATCTCACTGTGTTATGACAGTTGAAACACCCAGTGTATAAGGCTACACTTTTACCACCCTTGTGATGAAGGGTTCACATTATTTTTTCTGTTCAAAATCCCATAATATGAAAGATACACGTGAAGAAGTTTTAACTGTCAGACATGTTTTAAAGAATAGTTTCAGAGTGTTATATTTATATTTATAATTATATTTATAATGCCAATGACTCTAGACAGAATTTAGACCATATGTACTGTATAGGCTGGTTGGCTACACAATAGTATATCTGGTTTGCAAGACAATTTGTGTTTTTGATAAATATCTTAAACAAATCAAATACATAATAATAACTAAAAGTATTGAAAATTTAAGTACATAAGTCCTAAAGTGTGGGTAGGGGGATGGAGAAAGCACATCAATGTAAAAAGGATGTAAGTCGTATAAAAAGAAACAATAAAATATTGCACATGACAAAAAGTAATACAAATACATATTTCAAGATAAAGTCTCCACTCATGCATGATATTTTTCTATTAATGCACACTGACATACAGACATGTTATTGTTGTGTTTATGAAGCTGTCAGCAAGAGGCATCCTCAAAAATAATCAGGTTTTTCAAAATCAAAAACAAAAGGAATTTATGTTGACGCGTCTGACAAGAGGAAATGGGACATTTAATGATGAATTTTAGGCATTTGCTCATGTTTGTAAGTCCATACATGTGTTTTAGTGTGTGAGTAATGGTGCCTTTGTATTTCTCTTTTTTTTCACACCACCCAGATGTAAAGTGCTGACTTTACATGGTGGTCTCTCACAACAACAGGCAGGCATGCTGATGTTTGAGTAGTCAGACAAACATGCACATATGCACAAGCATACTGATACTTGCTTACAAAAGACATACAGACTGTTTGCTGGCACTGTGGCCCCAGTCCTGTTCCAGCTGGGATCTTATCAGTGTGTGTGGTGGGTGGTAATCAGAAGATATAATACATCAGGCAGCTGGCCAGCCCACCACAGTGGCGAGAGCGTCATTGCTGCAGCCATAGTGCCACCACACTCTCAGCAGCCTGTGTGTCCTTGAAATAGAGAATGAGACTGGAGGTGGGAAAATTAGAAGTCCAGCACCCAATAATGATGACTTTAGCCCACCCTGTCTGTACCCAATCTGTTGTCACTCTTTTTTTTTTCTTACTCCATCTTTTCTTTATGGTCAAATTGGATTCCACATGAGGTCATTAAGGCGTGTATGCCTTCACAGTTGAACATCTGAAATGGCTGAAATGTGTTTTCTGCCTTAAAACTGGAGTGTGGGATTTTTGTCTCCCCCTTCTGGCAGTAAGAGTGAAGTGAGGGCTGACAGTCATGCAGCACGCTCTTATACACACCCTAAATGACAGTCACTCAGAGAGGGCTGGTAAAAACTAATACCTTTTCATGATCTACCAGCCCAAAAACATATTTCTGACGGTCCAGTTTCCCTCCAGGATTTGTCCCCAATGGCCATTACATCACTGGCCATAACTACTGTTTTGAGCATCACACAACCCCCAGGAAATTCCTCAATTCCTCATTCCTCATTCGGAAAGTCTAGAAGTCCTGCATGATAACCAACCAAAGGACTAGTGCTGGACATGAGACTATAGATTCATCTGGTGGTGATAGCCTTAATTGGCATTGTGAACTTGTTTGGCGAGAGCTGGAATGTAACAGATATTCATTTAGATGTAAAAGTTTTACACTGCTGGTTTAAATTCTTCAAATGGCTATAGTCAATATATTTAGATGAACAACATCATCATAAGAATCTGAAAGGTGTTGTTCATGGTGACAAACCAGCAGAGAATAATCACGCATCTCAGCTGTTTTAGTTTGTAGTGTTTTTTGACTCACTGTTCCCTCTGCAGCTTCACAGTTTTGTTTCACTCTCACTCACTCAGTGTCATTTTCAGCAAAAAAAAAAAAAAAAGCTCAGACTATGTGTTCAGAGAGAAAACAAAACTAATTCTCTCATATAATTTGTACAAGTTTGAGCACTGGCCAAATTTTACATTAGCTGTATGAGAAGCTAGCAACTGACGTTTCAGTGGGAGTGTATGTGAACCAGAGGGTTCTGTTCTTTGTGTTCCCCTACAGTCTCTCTTCTGCCCCATAATGTCTCTGTACAACTATGAAGGAGAACCTGATATGCATGAATATTTCACTCAAATTAAAACATTTTCATCTTGCCTAGTGTCATCATCATCACGTGCAATCACACTGCCTCTAAAACTTGCTTTGCGTTCTGTCCGAACACATAATAAAACCCCACTGTACACTAAATGGCCATCACTACTGCACAACAGCAAACAAAATCATAAACTCAGATTCTATATACATAGATTAAGTTATTTTTCAATTTTATTCCAGTTTTGAGGAGAAATAAAATCTACAAGTAGCATTTAAAATGCATTTTATATCATTATAAATGATATATCTTTGAATGTTACTAAATGGACTAATGGACTAAAACAAGCAATTTGATCATAATCATAAGCTCATGATGATACCATTTTCTAACATTTTATGCACTGAACAATAATTTGATTCATCTATTAAATAATTTAGAGATAATTATTGGAAATGATCACTAATTAGACATACTGTTTTTGTTTTTATATGTTTTCAAGATACATTTTATAGTTGTTTTCTTAATAAGTCTGCATATCAGTTGAAATGAACACTTTCCTGCTAAATCGTTCAGGCACCAGAGTTGACATCACCTCTAATAGGAGCACAGCACCAACATGGCCACACTTGTGGTGTGGGATTGTTTAATCTAAATTCTCTTATTCCATCTGCTACGGTGCCTCTCTCCAGGGGTCCAGCACCACTCTGGCGCTAGCTGTCACTGCTGTGCTCCCTGCCTGTCTAAATGCACAACCCTGCCTGTATCTCAGGGTCACCTTCCCCAGCTACGAGCATCCACTACCACTACCTCCCATCACCTCCCACTCTCTCTCTCTCTCTCTCTCTCTCTCTCTCTCTCTCTCTCTCTCTCTCTCTCTCTCTCTCTCTCTCTCTCTCTCTCGTTCTTTTCCTCTGCCATCATCACATTCCCAGTTTTTATCTTAATACTATTTAGATGCTTTGTAATCTTTTGAGATTTTGTTTACTCTGCAGTTACCTTAATTGTTGGTATTATTACTTTTACCAAAATCATGTAGAAGTTTCACACATACTATACTTTAAAAACACAATTTCTGCAAAATTGATCCTAGCATCCAATTTAACTCCTAATATTCCCAGTAATTACAATGGACCCAGGATTCCAATTTCCATCAGAGTCTTTTGCTCGATCATTCAATGTAGCAATCAATGTAGCAATTAATCACCTCATTAATTACATCAGGTGCTGATTGTGATCAGGTCAAACTAAGTATACAGTCTGAATGATTCTTATGTTCTTATGTCAAAGTTTTTTTTCAGTTTACCCCAAAAATTGTTTTTTTTTAATGCATTTAGTAAATAGTTGGTTTTGTTAAGAGAAATATTAAGTGATAAAGCATTTATTGAAGCACTTAACATTAAGACTGTAGGATTAATCACCTGAAACTGATTAGCATTAATACACCATTTCACAAAACACAGAATTTAGTAAAAAACAAAACAAAACCACTGTAACTAAGTGTAGCGTGTGCCGGCTAGGAGCCGTATAGCAGTAGTGAAGCTTCCCTCCCGACAACTTCATAAGATCGCTTTCAGCTGGTAGCTGGAAGCTCGGGCTTTTCAGCTCACCGGCTAAAGCGATCGGCTCCCGTGTGGGTCGGACGAGGGATGCGGGTTTGAGCCCAGCGGTGGGCAAGTGTAGAGCGCCGCATCTATCTCGTCACATAAGCACTATTACAGTAACTACCTTTTGAATGCTTAAATATTTTGCTGTCTGTAACCAATTAATTATGCAAAACGACATACAATGCAGCTTTGGGTGAAGGATCTGTGAAACAGAAATAGAATAAATTTATAAAATTCTTTCATAAAAAAGGGAGTTTTATGCTTTTTATCTACCTTGGTGTGCTTGCATAGCAGGAAAAACACTTTTACTGATTCCATATCTTTGGCAGTGTGAACACTTCATAACACAGAGTGTTCATCAGATAGAAAGCAATGATACTGAGTCTAAAACTGACGAAAATCTGGTGAGATAGCATCCTATTCCATGTTGATAGCCCACCGTTCACCTTTCTTCCTCTCTCTTACCTTAACCTCACACTGATGACTTGATTACACTGAGGCTGCATCATGATATTACTCCCCTTTTGTAAAGGCCCTGTTGTTTATCATGCACAGACTGGAACAGTGCCCGTTCCCTCTGGGCAGAACTCATTGCGTGTGTAAGTAATATGGTTGTTGGCTACTAATTGCATTAGCCCAGTGGGTTATTGAAGTTTTGCTCCACAACTTCTGGTCAGCGCAGAAAAAGATGACCTCAGTCATCAACCCAATCAGTAGGTTGAGCATCAGTGAACGCATGCAGACAGCGCAGTGAGTTGTGCGACACAGCATGGTTCCCATTAGTGTCAGCCACACAGGGAAATATGGAGGTTATTTAGCTCCAACAGGGGGATGCAGAGCTGGGATCTTAACATTGAACTGTCGTAGTTAAGAGGCCCCCTGCTTTGTAGACTCTGGGTGCTTCTAAGATTCCAGCTTTGATAATGACACAAATCTGAAATTATATAAAAAAACCTTTCTTTTTGTATTCACTGTCCTTCTCATCACACCAACACTGAGTTTTTTTTTTTTTAAATTTTGCTTCCAGAATAAAAATGTTTACTAAAAATGAATCTACTAGTTTCACTAAAGCAAAGTGAAATGAACATCATGATCTGATCAGAGTCTGGGAGGGATGTTTGTGATTAGTTTTCATATAAATATTGATGGGCAGCTAAGTAATTGTATGGCTGCACATGGAGAGAGGCTGATTAAGAGGAGGATTCAAAAGGTGTGGACATGACAGTAGGTCAGGTCAGGTTGAACGTTAGGGCAATTTTTATTTAAAATGTGTGAATTTGAAACCATGTGGCAACACACACACACACACACACACACACACACACACACACAAATATCACAGTCAAGCATGACTAATGCATGTTCAGAAATATCACATATTCAGGAAGGCTAATATATGGTAACATTTTCACTGCATCCTACTTTGAATTTGCAGTCACTATTGGTCAACATTTGAAAAGCTGCTCACTTCACATGTACAAGTGGGAGTTAATGATGTCTAATGAGATGGGAAATACACTCAACTCGAAGCCAGATTTCCAGCAGCTACATAGAGTTATTGCCAGGGATGTTATTTAATTTAATTGTGCACTTTCTTATTTATTTTTTTAAATTTTGTTTTCTATTCACAATAACTAACTGCACTGCATTGGAGGCAGGTGACCACTCGCATTAAAGGAGAGATATATTAGGCCTACCTGGCTCTAGAGAAGATGAATTAAAAACATTGAAAAGAGGAGCAGAGACAAAGTAAAAGTGAACTTTGGCTTAACGGTGTGAAAAGGGATTACATATGAAATGAAAGGGGTTAGCTTCTAATGTAAGCATGCATGCAATAATAAAAACTACGGTGGTAGTGAAAGGACTGCATATTACTGTATGCACAAGCACTTTTGGTAAATGTGAGAAAACTTAATTTTAGTGAAGCACATTAGTCCTGCTTGTGTTGCCACCAGGTAGAACTGATTTCATGTACCACTTGCAGAGCAGGGAGTGATGGAAAAGCTGCTATTTGGGACATGATTGCAGGTATGATCTTGAGAGAAATGATTATAAGGGAAGTAATATAATCTTTACTTTCACAGGACTCACTACGGAAGAGCCTGAAGAGTCTGAGTCAGGCAGCTGAGGCAATTCCAATTTGTCGTGAGGGTGTTGCTCATTGGTCACAGAGAGTTAATGAGGCGAGGCCCCGAGCTCTAAGTCATCCTGCCACCGCTGCCGATCCCAGCCCTGATTACTGTAATGAAATGGTCAAGAGATTATTAACCAAACGCCACNACACACACACACACACACACACACACACACACACACACACACACACACACACACACACACACACACACACACACACACATGCACACACTAAATCTCAAACACACACAGAAAACAAGACAACACGTACAATGAAACAGAGAAAACAAGTGACACACACGAGATAAAGATAGTACATAATACAAAAATAACAGCGACAGCACACACTGACTCCTAGAATCATTCTAGATGTTCTTCAAGACTGATAGAGTGGAGATTATAAATGCACTACACTAGGATATGTTTTTCATACCATGTAAGAAAACAGGCATTTGTTACAAGACCTTCCTATTGTTGCTCAACAGGTTATTAAAACCATTAATATACAAGTTGTAAACAGACAAAGTTAACCAAGTTTTCCACTACGTAGTTCCAGATGAATTGGTGTGGTTGGATGTAACATGTTGCTATGATTTTTAAATGAAGGGTTTCTGTTGGCAATATCAATAATGAGAAGGTCAAAAAAATGTTAGGATTTATTTTACATTTAATTATTGTGATAAAAATAGAACAGACTAAAGGACAACATACAGGGTCACCATAGATAAACTGGAATGTTTAAGACAATGGCACTAAATGAAAACCATATGGGTTATATTGCAGTGACAAGGTCTCTAGGTCTTTTTTATAATTGTCCTTTTAAAATAATAAATATAATTATGACTTTGACTGAAGATGAATCTAAAATATTTTTAATCTTCCCTTCAAGTGTAATCTAAAGTTCATTTTGTCAATGAAATAAACACATAGCAAGGGAATCACTTATCTCTCCAGTATTTTTTTTTTAAAATTATTTTACATTTTTGAGAGATATGCCTCAGCAAAATCTATCCTATCCATTGTTTGGATAGATCGTTGGTGACTCTCTGTAATAAATACCTGTCAGAATTTAGCCCATATGGTTGGTTTTAAATGTCGAATCTGTAAAACATCCCCTCACTCAATAGAATATATTTTTTGGCTGACTATCTTACAGAATACACATGATTTTTAAACTCTGCATATAAGGCTTCTATGACATTTTCTGTACAGAGGAAAAGAATTGGCCTGTGTACAGAGTAGACCGTTCGTCCGTCTGCTGTTTTGCTACTCCCACAGAGAGCAGAGGTATTTTTCACTGAATTATCTCCCCTTAATGACCAAGGGATTCTAATTAAAGGCATGATTAGGGATCGCTCTTAAGCACCTTATTGGAAATTAAGTGCAATCCATTCTACCTGACAACGAGTTTCAGGAGATACACTTTTGCTGATCGCCAGGTGAACAGGAGGTGAGAAGATGCTAAGCCTTCTTTTTGTTGTTTACACTGGCACAACAGACCAGGCTTGTGGCCAGCTTTTATTCACAGATGTATTGCTGAAATGTGTGTCTTCAGAAGAGATACATTGGAATATCCACACATCTTTCTCTAGAACTATAAAACAGATTGTAATACCTTTTTATTTCTTTGCTTTCTATTTTCTTAATTTGCCTATCCTCCTTGGGAATAAGGTTAATGCTTCATGTCTCATCGAAGCTATTTCACAAGTGAAATGCTTCAGGGTGCACAAGGCACAGTGGGAGCATTTTTTCCCCCAAAGCACAAGTTGAGTGCAGAGTTGTTTTCAAATCTAAAATATAATTTATCCCAACTTGCCACATAAAGTCCCAATAGAGCAGTGAACAAAACTGGGAAGTCTGTATTGTAAATAAATTAAAACATAAATTAGAACATTTTCAGGAGAGAACATTTAATATTGTATGGATTTTTTTGGATGTCTTTTGTTAATACATGCCGTTACATGTGCATGAAAGTTGGTTACATCTTCGATAGATCTTTAAGTGCATGTGCATGTTTTAGCACACATTTAGAGTATCAAGCTATTGGAAGGCCAAGCATTCTTTAAAAAAATACAAAATTGCAACTTTTTTTCATGAATTTGTCCTGTGGCTACTGAAAAAGTAATGAAATTACATTCATTCTGCATTCAGGTAATATTGAGTGTTTCTTTACTGTACTGTATATTGTATGTACCTATCTACACACACACACACACACAGACACACACACACGCACAGAGAGAGAGATATTTTAATGAACCTCTAGCTACAATATCATCTACACGCGCAACAAAAAACAATTCTATTACAGTCTATTGATTTGCCCCATGCAACAATAACAACTGTAGAGTATTGATCTCACCTAATTCAGCTATACATTATTTGAAATGACAATTACAAGATCTGAAAATGCTTTAAAATCATCTTTTCCAAACAATTGAGCTTGGTGAGTATTTATTACAGACATTAACAGGATTTTGATGACTTTACAAATTCTAAAAGCAAGTTACCGTAGTTAAATGTATTATTGCTGTACTATAACATTTATAAGATTTAAAAAATAGGTATTGACACAGTAGTAGGACTTTTGTTGTTTGACTTTTTATTCTAGTGGTCATACATTCCATCAGATAGAGAGTAGAGAGTACTATGCCAATTTTAGGACCATTTGTCATCTGAGAAAAACAAATAATCACTTGATTTTCGATCAAGACAAAATGTATGTGGCAATCCCTCAAAACAAAGAGATCCATACTCTGATTTTTAAAGATGCATGCTCTGCAATTACTCCATCCCTCACTATTCTGACAAAGTTTCTTGAAAAGGTCACTTCTATCCTGTTAGAAATGAAAATCCTTTAGGAGAAGATTCTTTACCCTTTTGTAACCTTTACATAAGAAATCCCATTGGGTTGACTCATTGCGCAGTGAAGGGGCTCATAAATCTATATCCTATGGAATGGATGTCTCTAATCAATGACTTTAGGTGCTTGTCTTGTCTAATCACCTGTTCACACCTATTGATCATGACAGCTGGGTCAGAACTAAGGAAGCAATTACCAATCACAATGCATCCTGCTAGTGGGCTGTGTGTACATGTGTGCATGTATGTAATTACGTGCATACTTGAAAGCCTATGGTACCTGCACTTCTCTATGAGCTGTGTTGTATGTATTAATTGAGCTACTGTGTGTGTCAATGGATTGCAGCACTTAAGTTTCACCTGCTAAAGTGTGGAGACAGTGTGCAAGTTTGTGAGTATGTGACAGGAGGGTCAAATGTTCCCTGGGGGCTGCAGGCACTTCTGACCCTCCTACAACACCAATTTAAGCATCAGTTAGTCCATGTGTGGCATGGGGTGGGCTGTCGATGGTGGGCTGTCGCCATGTCTGAGGGCTGTGGATGTGTTCAGGTGACATCTTAACTAAGTCTGCTCATATCAATTAGAGTGAAGAGGCGAGAGGCTGTGGCACCGAGGGGAGGGCAGAGGTGAGGGATGGACAGAAGAGAAATACAATGAGGGAACGAAGGGACAAGGTACAGCACTGCTGAGAGAGAGGTGGGTGTTGAGTAGTGTTCCTGGATAACTACATCGGAATTAAAGTGTTGTTTCAGCGACTTTGATGATAGTATAAAATAGCAGTGTGGCTGCACACATGATAAACTATGATCTGCATTCACTTGCAAGTTATTGTAATTATAAACAAAATCACTTCTGTTGCATTATTTATCATAAATAAAGTCAGTGTTCAGGCCTGACTGATGAAGTATTATGTAGTTTGTCCCCTATAGAGAACATGAACAAGTTGTTTTTCTTTATGTCTGTCATTATCAACTTTCTTTAACTCATAAATATCAATATTGGTTGCAATCTTGGAAACCGCAGTAACAGTTTGACACCAAAGTGACTCTTGGACATTGACTTGACTTTGTACATTGCCTCTGAGCCTATGAACTCATGTACCAAAAACAGAAATATTTAATAATATGCTGTAATTGATGTGAATTTGGCTAATGAAAACCTTCATTAAATGGTCATTACAGCCCTGCAATGTGAAATCCGTACAGGGTTGTATGATAATTAGAGGGTCCTGAAGGGCTACTTTTGCTCCTGAGTGGCAGTTCATTGCACTTGAACACAATTTTCCCTTTCCTTTGTACTTCTCTTACTTTCTATTCTTTGCCTTCCTTCTTAGACTTAAAACATACTGTACCTCTGGATCTGTGCATTTGCAAAACTGAATCATAAGGTTCAAAGAAGAAAGAGTTAAGAGGACAGATTTTGAAGATGCACAAGTTGACATTTTAGTTGTATTGTCACTGAAGCATCTTTAACTGATTTCTTATTTCTCTTGTCTGTCTCCTTTTTCATTCACCTCCCTTTTGATCTTCCAAACACTTGATCTGTTGCTTGTCTTGCAAAGGTACTGTTAGTGTAACTGCCTCTTGGCAAACAAAGATGCTTACATGGAAAAGTAAAAAAGGGAATTAATAAATTAAATAAAACGTGAATAAACGGACCAACACAGTTTATAATATAAAAGTTGACATCTTAATACATACAGGCGATTTAATGGGTGTTCCATCACAATCAGCCTCAGATATAGATGTAGTGAGCCTCTTGTGTATCAGACAGTCCCTCATCAATCTTAGTGGCGCTGTCCACAACACAAAAAGGAGAGGAAAGCAAATTGCTGCATTTAATTAATACACTGCCTCTTTTGTTATACTGCTGCTCAGTGTCTTTCAGTCCGCAGTAGGATAGAAGGAACATGAGAAACTCATTCACACTGCATTGTAAATACAAGCTTGTGCACAGAGAGCGCAAAAGAGAGAGTGAGAGGTAAAAAGATGGAGATGGAAAGAGGGGAAGGAGAGAATGTGGGGGTCTAAAAAATGAATGGCCGAGCAGAACGAGCTGCATCCATCGGCAAACTTTATAATGAATGTCTAAGTTTGGCAAGCATGATGGATGAGTCGGGAATGGTGTTTGTCACAAATGCAATCTTCTTTGAATCGCTCTGCTGTTTCCCAGTTCAGGCCAAGGGCTTGTGTGCCATGCTGAACCAGCTAGAGCATTGCCCTAATCATGTCATTAACGTTTAATGATCTGACAATTAACTCAATGACTACAGAGCACATATGTATAACAAATTTCTCATATCAGTGTTTGTAAATGTTAATCTCGTTAGACTTGTTTACAGTAACATATTGCACAATTAAGGCAAAGCCGCTGCATATTCAATTACCTTTGAGTGATGTGCTATAGCTGCGGAGCTGAAGTGACATAAAGCTTATATGATGGTCATTTTGTGCTGAACAGCACAGCCGGGGTGAACTCACTGTGTTTAGCAAATAACAAAATCAGTTCAGTCCTTGATGGTCAAATGGAGACAAAGTGACACATTTTCTTCTAACCTTTCCAGCACAGTTGATAATAAATCTCAGTTTATTTTGCAGTTTAAAAATATCAGATTTTTGTCAAAGGCACTGCAGATTGTCATAAAGAGGTGTTTCACATATGGACTATAGTTCTTCAGGCTGATTTGTCAAAATGCATTTAATTGCAAGTTCTTTTATTTAAACATATTTAAATTTTATACTCAGGATTGCAAGTACTAAGGCAAATGCCTCTCCAAATCATGCTCATGTTAAAACTAAGGATGCACTGACACAATCCACTATAATGGTATTGGTGCTGACTCTGACCTTATTAAGCAGATTGGGTGATGAGACTTATCCACATTCAATACAGTCTGTTCATTCAGTCAGTGCAGGCTGCCAACTAATGTTATACCCAAAGCCTCATGTTACTGAAGATAAAATAAATAAATAAATAACGCAATGAATTCTAAGCAGAGGGGTATACAGATTTTTAAATTTCTAGATTTCTGGTTTGGTATACACAGATACCCTATGATAGAGTTTGTATACTTATATCCATATTTATATTTAAAGACACACAAGCTTTTAGGCATTGATGAGAGAATGTATACTCTTTTGTAGTTGACTCAGACATGACTAAGAAAGTTTCTATAACCTACAGTAAACTTACTAAAATATTTTAGCTACTAACTAGGTGGGCTTGATGAAGCAAAGCTACGGAAATTGGTTTAGGATTATTGGAGTTGTTAGGTAGGATGGGCCATACTGTCGGTCATCATACCTTTAACACAACTGCCCACTTCCATTGCCTGTGTTTCCACTCTAGAGGAACACCGTCCCCTGCGATCTGATCTGGACGAACAGCAGGGTCCATCTCTCAGAGATGTGGGTGGCCGACTGCTTGCCCACCCATCAATATCATGCAAGTATGTTGCTGTGACCCACCATGCGTGTCCCCTCTGCTCAGATCAATAACACGAACAGATTGTACACCCTTCAAACCCCCATCCCCACCTCCGCTCTCTGAGGGATTAGTGTGTGCCTTTTCAACATCATTATCATATATTCCCTCTTTGAAAGGGCAGTGTCAGCTAGACTGTTGGAACACTACAGAAATTCAATTGACAGGATGAGCTCAATGGGATATAACGGGATAGGTATTAGTTGAGTGTAACTGATAATGAAGTAGTCACTGTACCAAGTTGGAGTCTTCTGTATCATTCTCTCTGTGTGTCAGACAGACTTTGAGTCATTTGTTCATTTTAAAAAGTTACCTGCTGATTTCTGAAAATAATACACACCAACAAAAACCAAGAAACAGGAAACAATTACTCACATTCAGTGGGTCAAAAACGAACAAAGGAGATGGGCCACACACAGTCTCGGTCTCAGTGGAAAAGAGGACACGTGGGATGAAGGGGGAAGAGAAAAGAGAGGAAGGAGAGGTGTTCACCTTGAGAGTGCTCATCCATTACAGAAAGGCTGAGGCCCGCTCTGTCACACTGTCACACTGATGCCACCTCTACACCACCCGAAAGGTCACCTAGCACTTCACTGCACTGCTTCAGACACAAATACACACACATCTGTGCATTTACAAAAAAAACGCAGATGGGCACACTCCCATCTGTCACCCTATCGCTGACTAGTCATTGTTGCTGCCACAGATATGCATACTGTGCAAGAGGAAGTTAAACCACATTTGGGCAATAACAAAAGAGATATCAGGTTGATACTCTGTGGCTTATTACATAGGACTGCTCTGTCTCATAATTTTTCTGCAATACTATTTTACATATAACTATAAATGAGCTTGCTCTTATCATTGTTGTTTTTGTACAACACAAAGTCTGCATCATGAAGCTTTTAAATAGAATTTACACCGTAACAAAAAACAATAAAGCAATGTAAGTTTCTGTTCATAGACAGAGCAGATTTTATACTATGTCCTTACAATGTCCCTTTTCCAATATTTCTTTCACAGAGCAGCAAACAACAGAGAAAAAACGATGTTTGGTATTTGGATCAGTCGGTACGAACTATGCTGTAGTTCCACAATTTTATACTGTACATCAGTGCATTGTCATTGGTCTGAGTTTAATTTAGCATCTTTGCTATGACAATCTACTAGAAATAGCATTGTGTGTGGAGATCACAAGACCATCACAGGGCAATAACTAGCTCTCAGAAAAAAATGACTTAAAAAAACAAAAAAAAATCTTTAAGTTAAATATATAACTTCACACAGTAATTATGGTTGTAATACCCACATCCAGCATCCTGTCCTCTTTTTGTTAAAAAAAGGCATATAATTTGTTGAGGGAGGTCAAAGATAA
>JANJYP010242582.1:0-11920 GCA_024605115.1 Rastrelliger brachysoma | reverse complement strand
TGCCTAGCTTGCCGTAAGGCCTTTTGTGCCAATTCCATGAACACCAGTGGGCATGAATTTGCCAAACTCTGTCCTATTTGCCATCTTTCCATTATGCCTGAATGAACATGCACTAACAGTAAGCCAGTGGCAACATAGGAGCTATTGTTTTTATATGGAACATTCATTTTTCTAGCTAGTCTACCTTGCTTCCATTTTCAATGGTAAGATAGGGATAGACTCTTGCTTTGTTCCAGTAATGCTGCTGTCATTTCTTTAAAAGCCTCATTAAGTCGGAGCAAAATCCTGTTAGTGATCTTTTTGATCAAGTTCCAGACAGAGCTTTATCACAGGTTAGAGTATGTATGTATTGGAGAATATTATCTATTTAAATTAAATGTTATGTCATCAGAGGCGTTTCACTTTGACACTAAGGCACAAAAAACAGTGCTGCATTCAGATGGGTAAACAACTTGTTATGTTTATTCCAAATTAAATAAACAAGTTTGTTATTTTGGTTTGCAGCTATCCTGACATTACTGACATTGCAAACCAGACAGTGTGAGCTGATGGCTAGACTGCCTCCCAGTCTGCTCTGTCCCAACCACAGTAAAACAGGGTACAGTTTAAGACAAACATCTGCCTTTGAGCGCTGTCCTTGCTCGCTCGCATAACATTTAATTCTTTTCAGGTCATCAGAACTGGTTGGTGTCAGCATGTACATGACGTGTGGTAAACAGGAAGCAGTTGCATTGCTGAAAGTCCTAAGAATGTTGTCAGGTTTCTTTAGTTTTTCCCCTTTTCTCAGCACGTTTTACTGTCTGAAAAGAAGTAATATACAGTGTAGAACAGACAGAGACACTCAGAGTAAGCCACCATAGAATTACTGAAGCAGAAATGTTAGTGGGCTCTTGGCATCTCCACAAACCTTGATGCTTTAATCACTTTCATGTGAGGGGAAATTTCTGCTGGCCTGACAATTTGCCGCACTTGATGCCAACAGAGCCACAGGAACTGCGACAGTGGTATTCAAGCAGGAATGTGTGGAAATAGAGCTACTTATCATATTTTACTTAGCTTTAGTCCTCCAAAACGTCTCAGTATGGCAGTTATGGAAGATGTCAGCTGTTGTTAAAGACAAAACACATGAAAGTGCACTATCTATTTTTAGTTTTGTAATCTGCAATACTACACTCATTTCTAGCATTACACTTTCCATCATGCTTGTTCATATTGTACATTTTTGCATCTTGAAGGTGATGTTCAAATGTTGCATATTTCAGTAACCAGGTTATTTTTGCAAGTTAGATCTTCTCCTCTGCAGACTTATAAATTTTAAAGTTAAAGTTTTGTTGCAAAACTTATGCAAGAGCGTGCAAAGCAGGAAAACACTGGACATGACTGCAGTGCCCTGTGAAGTGGCCTTCTGCCTGATAACAAGCCACAGTTTCATTTCAGTGATGACAACCTGTCAGATGAGACCTGAACATGTCCTCTGTTTGGTTTCACTGTGTAACTGACCTTGGGGCTCCTTCTCAGTCTCTGTGTGCACTTTCTCTTTCATGTATGTCATGTGTTAAGTGGGATTTCTGAGATAGCCGCATTATTTCTAATCCGGTTGATGAAACCTTTCACCTCACAGTGACATGCTCACATGGCACCAGATAAACTGTCTCAGAACTGACTTGTTATTCTCTCTACTTGTATTAAATATCTATAGCAGATAAAACAAGTAATGAGTAACAATTTTAATAGTGACTTATTAATTATTTATGGATACTCTGATTTGCACAGGGGTAAAAACCAATTGGCGCCAGGGCTTTTCAATAACAATCAAATAGCACAATATTCTCGACTAAGTACATCAACATCAGTATTGCCACAGTTTTGTAGGTATGATTATTGGTGATTTCACAACATTATTTCATGATGAGATTGATAAATGATGATGTTTATGATGTTGATATAATACAAAGTGGGTAAGGTGAAATAATAGAATAACTAGAGCAGTCTGGTAAGTTCAGACATCACTTTATTGTAAGGTAGACTTTAAGACCTAGAAAAGTCACTTATACCATATGACTATATAACAATATGGTTTCAAATCGTAATATCAATATGATATTGATATATTGTCCATCTCCATGTGCTTAGGTTTATCCATAGCCTACTGTCTGACAAGATAGTATGGTTTCTGGAGGGGAAAAAAGGAGGACGAGCCCTACAAACCAATTTCGACTTGACCTCCACTCAAACTTTTGAAACAAGCTGATATATGTGGTCGTTACATAATTGCATTCCTCCCCTCTCGACTCAGCAGTCTCTTAGTTTGAGGACCTGCTGCCTGAAAGCCGCTTGTCTCCCGCGCTGCTGACACGACCCTGTCTCATTTGTGCTGGCGTAAGTAATCACCCCGGGGGTGCAGGCAGTTGAAGGCAAACCGGACAGGCATTTGAGAAAAAAACATTAGCTTTAGACTACACTTGGGAGTCGGAGTGTTTCACCCTAGCCAGTGGGCTTGAACGGGGAGCGCAGGTGTACGCACATTATCAAATGTCTTAAGTGGTGCTGAAAGGACAGCGACAGAGAGGACAGCTCCTGCCTCCTGCTGAAAGCACACCTGTGGCCAAAATATTACTGCACCCAATACTGAAACTGCTGAATATTTCCATCCTCAAGTGTGAACATATTTATCTTGACTCAGCACATTTAAAATTCTCATTCAGAAAGGAAAGGTAAGTAAAAAACGAAAAATATGAATTTCACAGTGAAGTTCCAATAAACAGAGAAATGCACTCTGTGACCATGTGTTTCCACGTTCAGTTTGTCGGTTCCTTGGTCCCTCTGCTGCAGTGTATTTGTGTTTTCAATGACTAATCAAAACCACAACTCAAACACTCATGACTTATGTGTATTACAATCTGAGGGAAAATCATATGCCACCTGGCCATGCATCAGCCACCACTACAGTGCCACATCTAGCTTTAACTGGACTCCTGCCTGCCTGTCTGCTCTGGCAATCCCATAGTGCCACACACACACACACACACACACACACACACAAACCGGCACACACCACTTCAGCACTAGTTTCACTTCATCCTCGGTCACTCTTGCAGGGCTCCACCATGGCAGAACGCAGGGGAAACTGGGACAATTCAGAGGACGACCTGCCGGTTTATCTCGCCCGACCCGGCACGGCCGACCAGGTGCCCCGGCAGAAATACGGCGGCTTGTTTTGCAGCGTGGAGGGAGCATTTGAAAGTAAAACCATAGACTTTGATGCACTGAGCGTCGGGCAGAGGGGCTCCCGCACCCCGAGGACTGCAAAACGAGAGACCGGTCATGAATCGAGGAGCCCGGCGAGTGACAACAGGAGCTCCTTGAAAAGTCCAGCGCCGAACAGACGAGGAGGTTTCGACTCACCTCAGGTGGCTGTCAGGGCCAGCGGCGGTAAAGAAGTGTTGCAGAACCTGGGAGATGAAAAGGTAAATGGAATAACTTTTGCTTGACTGGCAATGTGAGCTGCAGCATGTATGAATGACAGGAGTGTTTTCTACAGTGTGACTGTTGAGTCACTTTGTATTGCTTCTGATATTCTCTTTATTTTTTTAAATGACATAATTATTCCATTATTATTATAAGACAATAATATTTATGGATGAAACACGCTTTGTGAGATGGAGAAGCACATTATACGAGGTTATAACCTTTTGAAATTGCAAATGAGTACACTTAACTGACTCATGAATGCCTTCATTGACAATGATGCTATCAATCAGTGGGTCACACTTGAATAAAATTTAAAAGCTTTCTCTCACCCACTTATTCAAAGCTCAGAGATGCTAGATTAATGTCATGTGCATTTGGGAGCTGAACATGTGGATCAGACTTTAAATGGTTGATTGTTGATTATGCCATTTTCCCATATGCTGTAAAATAACATTGCAGAGAGAGTTTAAAAACACTGGAGAAGAGATGTGTTGACTTTACATGTAATGCAAGTCATTATAGTCACTGGACCCAAAGAGAATGAAACAAATAGTGAATAACCATGAGTGGAGTAAGGCTTTCATTGGCAAATTTAATTTAGCAACAAATAAAATTAGTCTTAAAAGCAGATGAAGAGAAAATACACAAAGAGAGCAGAAATTTGAGGCCACTTTTGCTTACCATTCACAGCAGACATTTGTTTGGTTAGTATGATTCTTGAACCTTTGAGGAATACTGCAGGACAAATGTGTGTGTCAAGACAAATAAATGTGAACATGGCTGCAGAGCATGTCTAAAGGCTGGACATATGAAAAGTTCTTTCATTGCTGCAGGTCTAGGCGACTGCAGATGTACTCCCAACTAAGTGAAACAACAGACTGTGATGCTACAGTAAAACGTTACAGGGAAAAAGCAACAGGTTTTGCCCATTTAATAACAGGAGCTACTGAGCGATATGAACCGTCCGTAGAGTGACGAAGTTAGTGACATTGTTTTCAACCACACAGATTAGAAACGTAACACACATTTTAGTGTTATACGTTTTTTAAAGAATAAATGGGTGTGAAGAATGAGAGGTCTATTACACTATCTAGTTACTATTGCAGATGAGCTCATTGTTATGGTGGCTCTGTAGTGGTTGCTAGGGTGTGCTTCATATAGTACTTATTTTAGTGTCAGTCATTATCTTACCAGTTTTTCATTATTTATAATGAATAATGAAAAATTCATTCAGAATTCATTATGATAATGTGCATGGTGAATTTAAGGAAAGCTATGTTATCACAGGTGTCCTCAAAGAGCAACATGTGACACCGTCTAGAGAGAGAGAGAGAGAGAGAGAGTTTGGTTTGAAGGTGTACACACCATGGAAACAGAGCAAAGTGAAACAAATCTTTAGCCAGTGCAATCTTCCAACTTCCAAATGCTGTCATTAGAACAATAATGGCAAAGGCAAAAACTTTATGATGTATCCTGAAGTTTTTTTTACAACCTGCAATTACATATGGAACAGAAAAGATAATATACAAGTAAGGTACTATTTTTATGTCTTACCAATAAAGCACACTGACTATGGTACCCATTGCATGTATGAGTATAAATGTCTTTAAGTATACTGCTGCAAAATATAAGTGCGGACTGTATCATTGATTTGTAATCTGTATTATCCCCTGTTGTATGATCCCATGTTTTTTTTTTCTCTTTTTTC
Organism: Rastrelliger brachysoma; assembly: GCA_024605115.1. NCBI lineage: Eukaryota > Metazoa > Chordata > Actinopteri > Scombriformes > Scombridae > Rastrelliger > Rastrelliger brachysoma. The sequence goes on along the minus strand of JANJYP010242582.1, from coordinate 6,741 downwards.
TTTCTTTTGTATTATTATAATGCTCCGTCCACTGTTAAATGACACTTGTTTTGAGCAGGAAAGTTGGTTCATCTGGTGTCTGAATGAGATCACTCTCTGGGCAGCAAAAACGATGATTCATAACCCTCCCTCTCTCTGGATCACACACACACACACACACACACACACACACACACACACACACACACACACACACACACACACACACACACCACACACACACACACACAATTTTGGCTCTGAAAAGAAAGAAGCCATTAGACAAAGGGAGGATGTTTACTGGTTAACCATTTCAGGGTCGATCATGAATTTGCATACACAAACATAATCACACAGCACACAAATGAGGCAAATGATTTTTATGAGAAACAGGAAAGAGTTAAACATTATTTAATGATCTGATGTAATACAATAGGTCATAGATTACAGTCCAACAGAATCCAATAAAACTTAATTGCCTGCTTAAAGGCATAAAGCTTCATCAACCTGACGTCAACTCTGGTTTGGAGTCAGCAGACACTACAAAATTGTTTGTTCTGTTTTAGAGGCTACTACACTGTCCAGTTACCAGTGTTGTATATTCAAAAGGGTGATCAGTGAAAATTTGTTATTTCTTCTATGTGGTCTCATTGTTAAATTGTTAGCTCACTTTTATTAGGATTTTTACTACAAAACAATAACATCTTGTTCGTCTTGGGTTTCTTTGGAAAGCAGCTCTTCCTGTGTATTTCTCTTGAGAAACCTACTCAGCACTGCTATGGATATGGATATTTTATCATTTTGGCAGCTAAATATATAAAGTCATATAATATAATTTAATTTATTGAATTCCTCTCTAAACTCTTGTGTATTGTTTTGTCTTATAATGAAATAGACTTAGGTAGGCTTTAAAATAATAGGCAACCTTTAATTTATTTTTCCAAATTTCCAGTTCCAAAGATACTGACTTTGCGAAAAAAAAAAAAAAAAAAGTCTGTTAGAAAGTCTGTTTCTGCTGGGGGGAGGGGGAGGCAAATATCTTATCTTTCTCCCTAGTCTCCTATCATTAATTCATTGGAGACTCAGCAGCAGTAGAAGAGTAACAGACCTGATGTCCAATTACTACATCAGAACTGACTGAAACCATAAAGTGCTGGTTTATTTTAACACTGGTGTTGGTACAGTGTGACCGCTGCATGCACCCATCTATATTTGAATCCATACACTGCACCATCCTTATAATAATATGAGATTTATATCTCCTGAATTCTAAATGTAAATTGTATCCTGCCTTTTACAGTTTTTACTGCCACAGTCTGACTGCATACATTTAAGTGTTTCCCCTAAGGATGAATGTAGACAAAGTGGACATCTTCAGTGTGGCAGATAGCCAGTTTTCCCCCCTTGTGGCATGAGACTGAACTTCAACACTGCACCTTCAAAATGACCGGATGATTCAGCAGAAATTGAGGGAGTAGGCTTNTGTGTGTGTGTGTGTGTGTGTGTGTGTGTGTGTGTGTGTGTGTGTGTGTGTGTGTGTGTGTGTGTGTGTGTGTGTGTGTGTGTGTGTTTGCTTTGTTTGTAAGCTGTTTGAGGAAATCAGACTGACAGTTGAGACCAAACATGCTTACTGCTCTGACATTGTCTAGTACATTGCGGATGCTAGTGTGATCTAGCAAGAACCCTTTTATAGAAACCAAAATTATAACAGCTAAAAATCATTGTTAGTGTTAGTGAGTCATGGTGTAAAAAATACTCACAACATTCAATAAGAAAAAAAAACAAACATATTTTTGCAAGATGCCTTTAACCCTTCAGATTGCATTTATATCATAGTCATAAAAATGATATTGATCATAATTATAGGTTTGATGGGTAATTTCCTGTGTGGTGATAATTAGTGCAATCATCTTCTGTAGTGGACTGGAGAATGGGGAGTGGGTTGCCAGATGTCCAGGGGAGCTGGTTTTGGGAAGGCCCTCCCTTTCGGTGTCCTGCAGGGAGGCGGTCAGATTGTAAGAAGCACTTACCTACACAATCATTATATACCCACACATGCCAATTTTACTCTTGTTAACATGCCCACTATAGTATGTAAATGATACTACCTGATAATTTATGCTGTAGTAGAGTCTTTTAATCTAGATTCAGAGAACACAACTTAAAGAGAAAAAACACCAATGTCCAGAAATTAAAGAGGTACTCTGTCAATTTTACATATACAGGTCTGTTTACTTGTCATGGTTGAGGCCACTCAGCATGTTAAATCAGCTGCACATATATTTATACTTATAAACGTAAATATTTAATGTGAAATAAATACATTCACACCAGCTTTTTTTTATCAATTGATCTTGAAGACTACCAAAAACTGCATTATAGTTGCTTTATAATATGAAATAGGTATAGTAGATCCTGTGTTTTTGGTGCTTAAGGACCAAGTCAGGATATCTCAGCTTCTCCAGCTTAAATGTTTACCATTGTTTTTTGAAATCTATCTCTTGCAAGTTACCCAACTTTACTAAACTGTCCTATAACCCAAGTGCAGTTTAAATTTCAGGTGTGTGTGTTCCATCTTTTACCTACAGGAATTGATCCCAAAATCCCAATAAATTCAGAGTGAGAGAAACAGTAGTGAGATTCGCTAGTGTTACAGTGGATATTTTTGCAGTTACCTTTCTGTGTCATTTGGGGCCACCAAGGTGCCAAGTCTGCTGGTGCAGCTTTGATGGCGTGACAGAGTGCTTTCTGCATCCCTGATCTGTCTTGCCCTTGTATGTCTGTCAGTGTCAGCTGGTTAATGTGGACTGCAGAGGTTGCAGGCCTGCAAACTTGAAGTGTGTTGTTGATGCATTCTCTAAGACCTGGGAATGCTGAGGTAATGCCTTACTGCTTCACTGCCATGAAAGGACATGTCAGCATGCAGGCGCTGTGTCCTCTAGATGCCAAAAGCAAGAGAAAAAACAAACAAAAATCAGTAGCTATTAATTTATACAAAAATATGAATCATTAAAGTGTGTGTCCTCTCGACATATACAACATGTGATTGCAGATTAACATACCTTTACCGAGTTAAATACATGTATGTTTGTTGAATACAGCTTCAATGGAAGATCTAAATGATATCTACATTTTGCATGCTGAAATACTCTAAAAATCATATCAATTATAATTATGTTTTGATAAATACACAAAATCTTACACACATTCTAAAAATTATAAACGAATAGGAGAGATAGGGATTACCATTTTGTCATTAAACCTTTAAACATTACACTTTACATGTTACATGCAATACATAAATATCTTTCTTGAAAACTATTTTACGACGTCTACCAAATGAAAGTGCAATTGTCCGTATGTTCGTATAGACACATGTAAACAGGCACACCCTCAGTCACGTGCCTGCTCTTATGCATGTTATTCTCGGATCCTTATTATGGGTGCATTAGTGCTGAAGAGGGAGTGGAGAAGACTGGTGGAGTGGAGGGGGATCCACTTTAGGTCCAAACAATAGAGACACATGGCTGGGTGGGGACATGCAGAGAGAGGGAGAGGGTCTTTCCCTCTGTGTGTGTATGTGAGTGAACATGGGTGGGTGGGGGGTAGACATGTGGAGTGTGCAATGTGGTGGACAGGCTCTGTGACAGCTGCTACACCATTTTGCCCCCCTCCTCTGTGTTCAGAAAAACAAAATACCAAAAATTTTTAGGTAATAATTGTTATTTATTACACTTTGATGTATTTTTTACATTATATTTTATATATATTTTAAATTAAATATTTACCCAGGATTAAGCTATGTATATCTTTTCCTAATTAGACTTTCTTGCATTTAGAAAATAAGCAATTTAAAGGTTTTTAAAATGGCTAAAATTGGTTATTTTTTCATTTAACACTTGACAATGAAAGCACATGACAAAGTAATAGAAAATGTAAACTGTAGGCATACTTTGGTCTTTCAATGTGTTTTACAGTGCTTTTTCATGAAATTCTTTTCGACGACATAGTAATTAGCCAATAAATATTTTTTCTTGGGAATTAGGCTTTTACCAGAATTAATTCAGTCCCCTCTGAAAATGTCAGTACCTAACTTTAACAAGAAGAATTACAATAATTATTTTCATAATGGTAATTTCTGTGTCATACCCTCCCTTCTAATCAATGAACGAATGAGTGAATCAATCAGTTCCTCTTGCTGGCCCTTTACTTACATCAGTTAATCTCCTCCTCAGACATGAAATACATCACATACAAGTGAATTAAATATGAGGCAATAAAATGTATCTAATATGTCAACAATGATTACTACATATCTAATATATGTTGTGTATGTGCAAGAGAAAAATCTGTGACACCCTAAAAATGCAGACAACTGGTTGATGGCTGGAGGGCTGCAGTTTGCTCACCAGCTGCTCCACTGCGCCCTCCGGTGGAAAGATTGCGACACTGCTTCTTTCCAATAGAGCCTATTGAGGGAGGGGCCGGTCGAGTGACTGGACCATTGACGCTCCTATAACAGACTGCGAGGCACTTACACATCGCACTGACAGAGGGGCGACCATTCCCTGAAGCTCCCATCCAGGCGAGGGCCGCTGCAGCATCCGTAAAGAGGGAATATCGTTTATTAAATCTTGTTTGAAAGGTGGAATCGATCTAGAAAAAATGTCTTATCAAGGAAAAAAGAACATCCCAAAGATCACAGTGAGTAAAAATGGTTATTTACGCTTCATTTAGCAGAGGGAACTCTTACTCCTGCTTTTGCAAATCACTGCATTATTAGTGTTATAGGCTGAGTCTGCTGTGGATCTTTAACGAGAACCAGCAGGGATTGTAATTCTTGGGTCTATTGTCATACTTCATCCTGCAGGAAGCCGCTGGAAAAAATACGCACGATGAAATGGCATGACATAGTGACAGACAGGCAGGGAGATAAGGCGTTTTCTTAAAGGTGTCCTGCATCCTCTTTGTTGAGGCGAGCCATGCATGTGACGAGCCGGCTCGCCCATATATAATAAGCACTGTAATGTTTCTGCCGTCTGGTGTGCATATATGTTAGTTTATGCTGACAAGATCTTTACTTACTGATTCATTTTAAATTCTCTCCCATAGCAAATTATCATAATGTTGCATAAATATGTATTGTGAGCCATTAGTTCTCCCTGCAGTTTCTCTGGATTAAAAATAATAATAATAATAATAATGTTGATGTTTTCCAATTAAAACACGTTTTAGCCATTTTGACAAGGGTCTCCCCAGCCCTTTCTCTCTTATGGAGAATATTTTGGGCCTAATTGATCACTCTAATGGCAGCCTATTGGAAATCAATGTTTAATCCCCAATTCAGTCAGCTTTTGCTGCCATTTTGATGCACAGTGTTTTAGTGACATTACTATAGCTTTATCATTGTCCTGAGGCTCTTTAAATGTTTGCACAAAAGTAAGTATAGCATAAAATAATTCACTATTGTTGCACATAAGCTCATTATTTCCAAAGAAGGGTTTATTCATTTTACTGTTTAAAATGAAACCTGTCCCCTGCAGACATAGGCCACTGCACTGTTCATGTTGCAGGCTGGTGCAGAGGAGAGTGAGAGGAGGAAAGGAGAGGGGGGAAAATACACGCCCATTTGTGATGAGCTGTGATAAGCCGGCCTTGTAAAGGGGTGCCTCTATTTCTGCATCACAAGAAGGAGAAAGACTGAGACTCTGTTAGAGGTTGAATTCGGGGCAGGCTGGTGTTACACTATGAGCCAGCTGGGTGCTGGTGTGTGTTACAATTGCAGAGAAACTAGCAGCCCACTGCCTCTCCCTGTCTCTTGCTGTATGTGTGTTTGAGTCTGAAATGCCTGCCAGTTTTCATTGTTGCAGCTCAGGCTGCATTCAGGGGTGTGTTGCTCGGCCGTGGGAGACATAGCCTTTGTCTCGTCTCCTCAGTTGCTATTACACCACAGGGGTGAAGAGTGTGGTGGCATTGGCCTGTATAGATTTTGTATTTCGTGTCTGTATTCTGGGTCTATTAATGTCATTATTATTTAAAGTAGGGCATGCCTCTATAATATGCTAAAGTAGGGCATGATTTTCCAATGCATGTTTCACAGTCATTATTTGGATGGAAATTTTAATTTAACAATCCCCCTTTTCCGTTCTTTGTTTGCTTTTATGGATGATTTTTGGCTGTTATGTGTCAAATAATACCCATCTCACCAAGCAAAATTATTAAGTGAACATACAACCTTACAATCTATATTGGTTTGATAGCGAGGCAAAAAATAATGCCTTGGAAAGATTAGTAACACACTTGTTAATCATCGATTGTCCTTTGTTAATGTAGTGACACCTTTGCCTTCTTGTGGTTGTGGCAAACCTATTTTAATTTAGCTTAGGTCGGAGTCAGGACAGATAAGTTGGTAATCTCGTTATGTTTTCCCCTTGGTTTGCTTTCTTTTCACACCGGTATAAATTCAAGCTTACCAAAATGCATTACTAAAAGCCAAGTGAAAACTATTCACTCTGCTATTTGGTTAGATGTGTCTTTGGTAAAAATGTAAACACAGGAAGGAGGTCCTGAAGCAAGTGCTGTCTACTCAAATATTAATCAAGGCAATACACTTTGGTCAGTGTTCCAGGTCAGGCCTCGATTCAGTCTCTGGCTAGCTGCTAGAAATGTTGATTTCACTCATGTGCATCAAAGTATCCAAAGTATTCTTGGCGACATTTAGCTTAATCCTGCAGAGTGAGCTTTGTAGTTGGGCCATATCGA
>JANJYP010242568.1:0-10230 GCA_024605115.1 Rastrelliger brachysoma | reverse complement strand
CAGACAAGGCCCATCCCTCCTCCCTCTCTCCCCCTCTCCCTGCCTCCCTCCATCCTGCTCGCCCCCAGTAGCTCATTATTTCGCCTCATTGATGTGATTGTCATGCCAGCCAGACAGCAAAAACATGCAATCTTCTCATTTGCATCACCTCCTTTCTACATCACAAGCGCAAGTTTCTCTAAAATCTGCTAAATCCGAACAGAGCTATCACTCCAAACACAGAGTGCATTCAGCTGGCTTTGTGGCACCACATGACAAGTGTAATTTTACCATTTGTTTTCTCTTATTGGTGTGAGGCTGTTGGGGTTCACAGGGGGGGTCTTTTGCTGAGATGAGGACTCGGCTGGTGGGAATTGGCCCTGTGAACAGAAGTGTCTCTTTACTCTCTTGGACAGCTGTAAAGACATGATCTGTAATTACAGTAGTTTCCTGTTCTGACACTGATAGCACAGCACTGATACTTAGTTTGCAGGTGATTTATTACATTTAAGACTTAATCTGCCTGTTTAGCCAGGCTTCATCAAGTGTACAGGATAAATATCTACCACCTCTAATGCTCATATTTTGTAGCTGTGATTGGTAGACAGGGGTTTAAATATATGTTTTCCATCAATTTCAAATCAATATATGCAAGGTCTGGGTTATGTGAGGTGTGCTAGTATTTACCTGTCAGCTATTATTAGCTACCTGTTACAAAGCCAAGGCTCCTGTGTCTCTCCAATCTGCTTTTCTTTTCTCTGAAGTGATTTTCTTTTTTGGACACTGGAAGCAGTATTAAGTGAACATCGTTTTATGAGCAAGGCTAAAAATTGTGTTGCAAGCGCATTTATTGGAAAAGCGTTGCATACATGTCTCATCTCTCTGTTTGACCTCATCGACCACTGCTTCTCAAGCCGTCGCTGTATTGTTCTGACCGAGTGCTCGGACAGGAAGGAGGGCTGTGACACAGGGAGGACCAGGAAAACAGGAGCCAGGCCCAGACAGCAAAAAAACAGGAAGCAGGAAGAAGCGGCGATAAGATGGCCGCTCTGAAGCACCCTGGGATTTCTCTGTCTTTAAGTGATTGTCTTTGGAACTACAGAGGGTGTCTGATCAGAGCCAGTGTAGGTTTATTTTAGGCATGTTCAAAGTTGTGTGTAAAATCCTGTATATTCCCTGGAGAACGTGTATAGTTCTATGTCAAAACTCCCATTTTGACTTTGGCATGACCCATGATTTTCTGCCTTTTTGGTGTTTGTCTCACAACATCCATGAATCTGTGTTTGTGTCAGGATTCCAGCTGGGCCAGTGACAAGCCCGCCTGGGATTAGCTGGCATGCTGGATCTTCCTCTCCCTAATGCTTTAATCTCTCTGGTGGTTGCTACAAGTCTTCTTGCTTTAGGACACTGTTGGTCGGCTTCCTGACCACCGTCTCAACCAAGCTATCATGTTTTTACAGTACAACATATTGTATATACAGAGGTTGGACAGAATAACAGGAACACCATACTATTAAATATGATCCAATATAAAAACACTGCCAGAAACTACACCCTCAAAATATATGTTGTTAGAAAGAAATGGATGCTCTCACGCAGGGAAGTGAGATTTATCACAGGGTTATTCTATTTAACACAGGTTTGACTTGAAGAGTCAAATAATGGTAGAAAATGTGATTATTTACTGAATTAAAGCCGTTTAAAACAAGAACATATTTTAAAAATTACTGCTGAAGCAATTAGTTGATTTATTGATTGATAAAAATCAACCAGTGACAGTTTTAGTTATCATATAATACTGGCTGCATTTTTTTAAATTGTAAATATTTGCTGGTTTTCTGTGGTAGTAATTTGAATATATCCAAGTTTTGGATGGAGTTTTGGATGCAAGTTCAGCATGGAATAAGTAAATTAATTTTGATGCTTTTTTTGGAAAGATTATGGACTTTTTTTCACTTTTCTGTATTCTAGGAACCCGATATATCAGGAAAATATTCAGCAGATACACATATGATGAAAATAAATTTTAATTTCAATTGGAAAAAAACTATATGTATATTGCTGTATAACAAAAATTACACACAGTATCTATTGTCTAATTACCATTTCTCTTACAAACTGATGTATGTATCTCACAGCTCGATGCTAAATGTGTGTAACTGTGCAGCTGTTTGGATACTTATTGGGTTTCTTATTCTTTTACATTTCAACAAAACTGATGCCTGCTGACACCTGGTTTCTTCATAACAGACCAGGATCCCAGCATGTCTAAAACACTATGTGTGTGTGTGTGTTTGTTCCCTGTGTCTCCCTGCAGTTTGTGTCGGTGTGAGGGCTCACCATGCCGCTGGTGAAGAGGAACATTGAGCCCCGTCACCTCTGCCGAGGGGAGCTCCCCGATGGCATCGGCAGCGAGCTGGAGTGCGTGATGAACAACACGCTCTCTGCCATCATCCGCCAGCTCAGCAGCCTAAGTAAGACACAAATAGACACAAACACATTACACACAGTGGCAGCCTTGTCAAGAAAAACACTTGTAACTGTAGAAATACATAAAAAACACAAATAGAGGTTTTTGTTTAAAATCTAAAACAGAAACTTATAATATATCTTCAGGCTATAAAACCCAATATAAGTATGACAGCCGTCTAGACTGTGGGCTGTGTGTAGCCTCTTTGTAGCAGGACAAGACCACATGCTTTCATCATCAGTCCCAAAGCAGTGATTGATTTGAGCGTTGTCATGGTGACAGGGCCTGGGGGTCACTGGGCTAGCAGCGGGCTTACAGCGGCATTGCGCTGGAGCATGGAGGTTTGAAATGTAATCCTTTTAGATAGCACTGTAAAAATGAACTTATCAGGACAGCTGTGTGTGTGTGTGTGCCTGTGCGCGTGTGTGTGTGTATGACTGCACACACATGCACACAATGCTGTGCTAACTGTGTTAGTGCGCATAACTGTTTCACATCGATTGTTATCCTCACTGTAAATGTAACTGACAAAATGATTACAGCTGCAAGGGCGACTATGTTCTCATCCATCTTCCTTTCCCGTGTCCTTTCTCATTACCTGTCAACAGAGCACTCTGTGCTGCTGTTTGCTCTTGTATCTCCAGTTAAACCCAGTGTGTTGAGGGTTCAGCCGTCCTCTCTCACCGTCAACCTTCTCCTTTTTGGCCCTGTCACATCGATTTGCAGTCTGTGTCTTATTGTGTTGAGTTCCTGCGTTGGGAGTGGGCCTTTCAACAGCAGCTGTGTGAGTTATATATAAATGTTCGCCCAGGCCTGGAGGAGAAACCCTGCAGACGACATGCGTGGTTTGCACATGTCTTTGTGCACATGTGTGTATGTGTGTGTGCGTGTACGTGGACCATAAGAATCCCCAAGAGAGGTCAGAGTTGACAGAGCTCTGCATGCCGGATCTGTGATGCTTCCTTCCTCTAAATATTTTTCCTGCAGCTCATCCTGTCAGCAGGAGGGATAGAAATAGCCCTTCTGTGTTTGTATGTTTTCCAGACCACCTTTGTACACACAGTGTTTTTTTTTACTTTACCCATGTTATTAGGGCAGTATTAAAGCCATGTTGACTGCGTTTTAACCTGTTCACATGAAGGGAAAAAATTTTAGAGCTTGTTTTAAAAGGCTATTTGTGTTAATTTACCTTGAGAGCAGAGTTAACATTAACCTTGGGCTATCAGTCATTTCACACTAACGACTTTTACTGTGGGTTACTACTCCTTCATAAAGTCTCATTTCAGAGCAGAGAAGTCCCCACTTTACAGGTTTATTCTCCAAAACAGCATGTTAACTAAACATCTATGACCTTAGGTTAAAACCAAAACAACTATATATTCATTATTCATATAAATGTCAAAAAGAGTTACGGACCATTCTGAAACTGTAAACGTCTCGCTCTGCTTTTCAACTGTGATTCTTAAACCACACATAATAGATTTATTATAAGAAGAATTAGACATCAACCATCTAGAGTGAAGGAGCGTAAGATTCACCAATATTCAACATTAGCCACTTAACACTAGAGTAATGGGAACACGAGTCTTGCTTCGTGACGCATGAACAGCAGCTGTTGAAGAAGGGAGGAAAGTGTTATTTATTTTCCCTGACACACATTTTTACAGATTTTTAGGGCTTTGAACAAACAATCCTGAGGTTATGACTTTCCAGCCATACCAGATTCCCCTTTATAAATAAATAAATATACATACAGTGGTGGAAAATAGTTTTCGGACACCCCATGCAATTTCTTTTTGTACAGTCAAAGCCAAAATCCTAAATAAATCTTAAAAACACATTAAAAACTAAAAAATTGGTTGCTTTCATAAAAATACATAAGAAATTTTGAGTTTTATGTCATTTTGGTACCAGTGATCCACTAATGAGGATCATGCTTTTTATTAAAAGACACAATTTTTGTTGCTGTCCTTCATGTCTATATAAAGCCAGCACATTTTAAGGTTCCTCAGACAAAACACTGGAAACGTAGCTGAGGATACAGATTTTCAGCCCAGTGACACTGTGTACATTTTTAAGGGTGTCCAAAAACTTTTTCCCACCACTGTATGGCAGCATTAAGTTAACCTGCAGCCAGCAGACATTTATTTATTAACAGTGAATGTTGCTATATGTATGAGGCGCCATTTCCTGCAGAGACTCTGGTATCAGATTGTGTCACATTACCAAGGTATTGATTGAACTTGGAGTCTCTTTGGGGACTTACTTGGCTCCGGATAATGATTACAAGTCTCCTTCTCACAAGCCCTTCTGTTTTTCACAAAAGTACTCTCCCTCTCTCTCTCTTTTTCGCTTTCTGCATTCTCTCATCAGGTAAACATGCAGAGGACATATTTGGGGAGCTGTTTAACGAGGCAAATACCTTCTATATGCGTGCCAACTCTCTGCAGGACCGCATTGACCGGCTGGCCGTCAAGGTCACACAACTGGACTCCACGGTGGAGGAAGGTGGGTCAGAGGTTAAAAGTCTGAGGGGAAAACACAGCAAATCATTAGTCATTGTAGAAATCCTGCCAGTCTCAGGTTTTCTGTCCTAACCTTTGGAAGTAGAGGAGACAAACCAACCAAAGCTGTTTTTGTTTTTTGTTTTTTTAAGCCTACTCAGAGCCTTTTCCTTTATTTTAGTTTTCATCATTGTTTATTATTTGATGTCCTCCCTTGCCCTCTTTCCAGGAGACCAGTCATTTAACCAGTCAGTGTTCCTTTCTTCATATTTTTTGTGTGCAGTTTCCCTGCAAGACATCAATATGAGGAAAGCCTTTAAGAGCTCTACCACTCAGGACCAGCAGGTGGTGTCCAAGAGCAGTGTGCCCAATCCTGTCAAAGAGATGTATAATGAGAGCGACAAACCTCCGCCCCTCAGCATCCTCTCATCCTACAGGTTGGTGTCGTTAGTGCATCCAGTCTCACTAAGTATTCAGACCTCTGTGTGATCTTAGTAGCAAACGCAGTGCTACATATTTGAAACATTTCTCTAATCAAATGAGGTTTTTTTTGTGTGCATTTTTCCACCAAAATTGATATTAAATTCTATATATATGTACAAAAAAAGGGTTTTTTTACATTGTGAAAGATTCAAAAGACTTTATTATAACTATCAAATCAGGATAACGTTTTTCAAACATAGCAAAAATGGAATTAAATATCTCTAAGTATATTTTAAATAGTGTATATTCACTTGAAAGAGCTGTTGTTTTATACCTTACAATAAGCCTTTTATACTTGCGCAGGGTTAGGACAATCAATAAACCAAACACTGGCTTTAGAGACAGCCTTTTGCAGTCACCGCTAGTTTTGTGGGAACTGTAGGCTCTACTACATTTGGTTGCAATCTGCACACACATCTTACATGCCAGTCTTTTAAGACTTTGTCAGTAATATTTAAAACCTTTCAGAAGGTTTTCTTTGGATTTTGCTGTGTTGCTGACCTACATTCACAGTAGGTCAGCAGATTTGGAGCTGTTTCCTTTTACTGTTCGGCTGCTGCTTTTATCCAGCGCAGTACCTTCAGTGCATTACATATTTAGCATAGCTATCTCCAGAGGGAATCTAACTCCTAACCCTGACTACACAGCAACACACTTTCTTCTCTGCGTCTCCAGTCTCTACACTTCTCCATCCTGTCATCTCCACTTATGCTTGATATGAAAATGCTGGATCAACCACTCATATTTTCACCCTTGTTCTCCCATCAGCCTTCTGCAATATGTATAGCTTCACATGTTTTATCCCCAACTTCCCACTGACGTACACTTAATCCAGAAATGCTTTCCTTACTCTATCTTGTCATTCAGCAAATGGAGGTCTATGTACAAAGACAGTTGTTTACTTTTGGAACCTGTCTGTCTCTGTAGGGATGACCACAAGGAGGCACTTAAGTTCTACACTGACCCATCCTACTTCTTTGACCTGTGGAAGGAAAAGATGCTGCAGGACACAGAGGACAAGAGGAAAGAGAAAAGGAAGCAGAAGGTACAAGAAAGTCATGCTATGAATTAATACAGCACAGTTTACTATGCCAGATATGGGGGTTTTATTTGCCTTCCAGACACTTACTAGTGATATTCCTTCACACTCTGAGCATTTTCTTTTCTGTTTCTCTCCTAGGAGCAGAGGCGTTGTGTGGATGGGACGTTACAGAGAGAGGTGAAGAAGGTCAGGAAGGCGAGGAACCGTCGACAGGAGTGGAATATGATGGCTCTGGATAAAGAGCTGAGGCCGGACCATCGACACACCATACACAGAGACAGAGGTGCTTCTTCTGAGGGCTCGATGTCACCAGAGAACAGGTGGGCGAACACATAATATATGTTGGCATAATTTCAGTCTGGTAACTAAACTTATACTTTTAAGTTGAAGAAATGTGCAGTGTTATTCTTATGTTTTTTTCGTACTTTGTCTTCTAACTTGTCTTCTTGCCTCCATTAGAGGCCATGGTCCTGATATGCATCATTACCCCAATGCTATGAACCACCCTGGCCACGCCCACACCTACTCTGGCCCACCACCCAGCGTCCTGGCTGCCCAGATGGCTGCAGGGCACGCCCCTCGTGGAAATGACCTAGATAACAGGGGCAGGGCCATGGCCTATCAGGGTGGGACACTTGGTCGTGGTCACCACCACCAAGTCCCACTGCCTCCTCCACCGACTGAGGCTATGAATGGCTCTATGTCCCTCCCACCAGTGGACTACAGGTAAACGTACAAGCCAAAGCACTCATGCACTGAACCATAAAACATCACTCATATAAAATCCATACATGCTGCAAATCCCATTTTTCTGTATTTTCCAGTTCAGTAAGAATGCCCAATTTAATGATTGTTTTTCATTTAAAATGTGACAGTGGAGATTCAGGCCAAAGGTGTAATAAAAGAATATGAGGATACAAGTTATAAATCCAAGATAATTTTAGAGATAGAAACGCAGCTCAGGTTCATGTTTGACTTTATCTATCTGAACTTTAAGGAAATGCTGCCACCTAATGGTTCAGCATCTTCATGTTCCAATCAGAACCTAGTCTGTGATAACAAACCTAAGTACCCTATAATTTTTATTAAAACTCTATTAATTCTCTCTCATTTTATCTTTCTTACAGTATGGATGGCTACGCCAACACCGGTCCTCCTCCCCCTCCTCCAGCCCCTCTCATCCCTTCCGCCCAAACCGCCTTTGCCTCACCTCCTGGAGGTCCAGTGCCTCTTGGGCCAATGGGGGCTGGGGGCTATGCTCCTCCTCCACCACCTGTATCTGGAGCCCATGCTGCCCCACCTCCTCCTGGTCCTCCGCCTCCTCCCATTCCAGCTGGTGCCTCCCACCTCACTACCCACAAGATGTCCTCCTCTGCACCTGCTGAGACCACAGTGGTCAACGATGCCCGCAGTGATCTGCTAGCTGCCATACGTATGGGTAAGAGCTGTTAGGTTTTTTTCATTTTAAGCTCATCACCAAAAACAGGATTTTTGTATGGGAAGAAATATTTTGTTATTTACATCCACTATGATAGAGCATCATCAAAGCAGATATCTAATGTCACTCAACACAAACAGATTGAACGGTCTCTAAACTATTCCATTGTAATAGCATTATTGAGATGTAAAAATTTAACTCTCAATCATAATCCTTAAGCGCACTGTAAGAGTTCTTGAAAGCATAATTTTGATAGGAAAGTTTGCTCAAAAAATAAATAAACATTTTGTCTTAAATGGTGGTTCAGCCAATAGTTATCAAGCACTTTTTGTGTTTTATATCTGTCTAATCAGAGTGGTTAATATCAGACCATTTCCAGTTATTTCTAGGTCATTTCCAATTGATATCGCTCATCTTGCCTTTGATCTGTATTAAATTATATTTTATAATTTTATTGTATTACTAGGCTTGATATTTCACAAAAATGCTATGGTGTACATTTTTCATCATTTTATGATATACAGCCTCATGAAAAATGAAATAAGATGATTATCCTTTAATGAAGGAAATGTCATGATTAAATTAAGCTACTTTTCAGTCCTAATATCCTATTATGTCAGACCAGTGTACAAGTTTAAAACGGCTTTATATTCCACGTCGTCCTGCAGGCATCCAGCTGAAGAAGGTGCAGGAGCAGCAGGAGCAGCAGGCAAAGAGGGAACCAGTCGGAAATGATGTAGCCACCATCCTGTCGCGCCGCATCGCTGTGGAATACTCAGACTCCGAGGACGACTCCGAGTTGGAGGACAACGATTGGTCCGATTAACAAACACACTCCAGATTTATACACACANACACACACACACACACACACACACACACACACACACACACAGACACACACACACAGACACACACACACAGACTCACATGCTACAAACTGGATAACCACTGATAATAAACACAATCAATCTCGTACTCACTTGAAAGAATGCCCACTGTAACACATTCACGGGTTGTCACACACGTTGAGAACACAAACACACACAAACACACACACACACACACACACTACCTACACACAATCACATGCTGTAGGTTCATATAAGCTGAATGGTCCAAAAACTGGAAACCTGAGGGTGTATTCAAGATGCATAAACACTGTAAAGAAACGAGTGATATACTATAATGCTGACCACTCTCTGAAACCTTCAGTTTGATGTTTATAAATCAAAGCACTGTGAATACACCCAGTGGATGCTTCTCTACCTGTTATAACACTATAGACACCCTGTGAAGGTGCTTATTTCATGTATAGTCCAGGCTTAAGAGTGTTAGAAAAAAACTAGAAACTTTCCTCTTGAGCTAACCAATGTACTTGTCCTGTTTTTTTTAATGTTTTTACTGAAACACTTGCTTAATGCCATAGACAATGACGAGGCAAGTTTTTAACATGTAGACGACAATAACTGGAAGTAATTGAGGAGCTTAGCGGCATGTAATGGGTTCAAGCCACTGAAATGAAATACTGGTAAAGATGGATGTGTAAAAAGTCTTATTGATCATAAATATGATAACTGAGCCATCTGTGTCTGCAATCGCTCACTGCTGTTTGGGAATGGGAGAGGGAGGAGGGGAAAGTGAGAAGAGGGAGGCAGGGGTGGGGGGGTTGTGTGTGATGTATATGCTAGTGTGAGCTCTGTAACCTTTGACCCAGAGGAAAATAAAATGATGAATGAAGGATGGTGGCCGAGCTGCCATGTCTCTTTACTGTTCCATTGTTGTCATAGAGATGACACATACCTGGCTCTAAGATTTCAGTTTCCATGGTAACAGTACAGCTAAGAAGGGAGTTGCCAGGGAAACAGAGGAGTGCGAAAAAGGAAGGAGGAGGAGAGGAAAAGGGAGGGGAGGGGGGTGAAGGGTGAAGATGAACAAATTAGTCGAGGCAGGAGTTTTTATGCACAGCACATGTTTGTTTTTAATACAAAATTAACAAGATCTCTCAATTGAGTGAACTAACCAAAGCAATTAAAAAGTTACAACTAACACCTTGGAAAAATAGACACCACGTTCACACAATGTTTTTACAATATCTCAGTTAAGTTAGTGCATGTTGATTATCGTTTATACGTTTCATTTTGCAGATACTTAATTTGTTGTGCCATTTTTCATCCAAAAAATAAAGTGCATTTCACATTGAAAACTACGCATACGTCTACACAACATGCTGTTACTGTGCCCTCTCCCTCCCACCCCCTCCTCATCTATCTCCAACTTCTCCCCCAAAAACATACACACACACACACACACA
>JANJYP010242441.1:0-15666 GCA_024605115.1 Rastrelliger brachysoma | reverse complement strand
TGGTAAATGACATAAGGGAACAAATATAAGAAAAGTGAAAGTGTGAAGGGTACTAGAGCCTCTACAAATGTCATAGCACTGGCATCCTCCAGCACAAGACAGGCCCAAAAATGACACTTGTGTGAAATGTGAGAGACTTTTGATCCACTGATTTTCGAGCCAAATGGTCCTCTGGATGCTCATGGCCACAGTCTGTCACCACTGGCTGTCTTATGCAGCCGTCTCAGCTGCCAGTGTGCTCAGGGATTTCAACCCCATGTCATGTTTCAGTGCAGGTGCTGATATCTCAGCAAATGTGTCACCAGGGAGCAGTCTCCAGTGTACACCTGCAGATCACCTGACAACACAGCAACACATCCCATGTTTTAGAGGAGCCATCAGTTGCACAGGACACAGGACAAGATGTGTGTGTGTGTGTGTGTGTGTGTGGGTTGTGTGCATTTATTGAATGTGTGTGGTTCTGGACAAGGGAGGCAAGGGGTGAGGTTGTGAAGTGTTTGTGTTTTTCTAGATGTCAGTGAAAGGGTAGAGCATAGTGATGGATGTTGGGGCAAGGAAAGGTTGGGGGAGAGTGAAAGAGTGCAGCATATACCTTTGATTGATGGGAGCTGATTGATGGCTGGCCTCTATATGAAAAGCTTTCTGCTCAAGGTCACGGGTGAAAGGTCAAACTTTGGACACCTGTGGTTAAGTGCTGCTTTATCATTTGTCATCACACATCGTGGGGTGTGTGCTGTCTGCATGTCTGTGTGTGGGTTGACCCCTGTGGGGAATAGGCTAAGTAGGCTAATTCTCCCCCTGCCAGCGCCTGTAGACAGGGTCAGCGGGGCATGATGGGAGGCAGAGATAAGCAGCAGGGTCATACACGGAGAGGCACCGCACTGCATGGCTGCACCGCATGCATGTAACAACTCTGACACATGCAGGTCGTAAACATGGGAGTGGGCCACAGCCAGAGCTCAAGGAGCTGACGCCAGCTGTTTGACCAAGGTGACATGCAATGCAGGACATGTCCTGAATAGAGATGGCATCCTGTCAACACGAGGAAGATGAGATGAAGTGGGCCAATTACATGCATGCACAGATGTATTTCACTATGTTAATGCATGTGCACATCAGCCAGGCCCATACAGTACCAGAGGCGTCAGTGCTGTCTTTTGTTTGGGTCTGTTTCTGTTTGTTTATCATTTCAAAATCTGAAGCGTGCCAGGGTAGAGTGGTGGAATACTGAGTGATTGATGTGCCTAGCTGTAGTAATACACATTCCCTTTCAGATAGGAAGTGCAACAGTGCTTAAAATCAATACCAGTGTTCTCCCACTGACTGCTTGAACAGCACTACAGCTAATTCAGGCCGCACCTGTCAGAGCTGGGGAAATCTTTCCCTCTTCGGGCCTTACACTTTAATTTACACCCACAGCCTCACTGGCTTCCATTTCCATTAAAGGGAGAGCCTGGCATTATGGCTTTAATGAAGGCCGCGGCAAGGCTGTGATTTAAGATGGCCGTTACCCCGCACCTTCACTCCACAGAAGGGAACACACTTAAAGGGACAATTAGGATTTTCTTCTCCTACATCCTTATAGATAGCAATACTCATTCTTTGCTGTCACCTTTTTAAAGATGTGCCATGTTGCTTCAACTGATGGGATCTGAGGGTGTCTGTGGGAGGAGAGTGAAAATACAAGCACATAGAAACATTGTGGCTCCAAATCTAGACAATAACATGTGATTTGACCTCATCATGGGCGTCACATTATGCTCCTGTTGAGAGCAGGCATTCTTTGTCCATCATAAATGACACAAATGTCTCCTTGAGGGGCTTTTTCAGAGTTGTTTGTGTGCTGACAGATGGAGAAACTATTGACTAGAGGGTGTCATGGATTGGTCAGCCCAAAGAGCTAATGGACACCTGTGTGTCGTATAACGATAGCTCATTATCCTGAGTATCCTTCAAATGGCACATGAGTGGAACAAACTCACATTATTGTTTCTTTTCTCCACAGTTTGTTTTACAGGACTATTTAACACCCGCCCATCTCAAAACACAACAGGGAGAAACTGTCACTAGATCACTTTGTATATGTGTGTTTGTTTGTGTCATTTATTTTCTTGAATAGAATAATATATACTGTATATATAGGTTGCCTGCGTCAGAGTTACACAAGTTATAGTTCAAAAAGCACAGAAATTTAAACATGAGATAATATGACCACACAATATNACACACACACACACACACACACACACACACACACACACACACACACACACACACACACACACACACACACACATTGTATATTGAAACTATCAAACAATAAAGACCAGACCTTGGAGGGTCCTGCAGTGACACTGAACCTAGCCGCCCCCACGTCCCAGCGCAATAGCCCTCTCTCCTCCCACATTCACATCCACAGCAAGAGCAGCAGCAGCAGCAGCACTCCAAAATGAAACCAAGTCCCTTTAGACAGCTTCCAAAGACAATGCTTTTATTAAAACCTACAGCAGCGGCGCCACCCCAGAGGCGCAGGCACACCAACAACAGAGTAGAACAGAACTGAGAGGCAGCCTGAAATCTACTAATGACTGTTTGTTTGCTATGTGTATGGTGTTTGCTATTGTGTATGGAGCCTGTGAGTTTGTGCATATCTGTGTGACTGCTTATGTATGTGTGTTTGTGTGTGGGTATGAGTGAAAGAGAAACAGATACTATAGAGGGGATAGTGTTTAAACATATGTATCCATACATAAATGTACTCCAGTGTATGCACACAGTATGTCTGTGAGCTTGAGAGAGCATGACTATGCATTTGAAAAACACATTGTGAAAGAACATATGCAGGCATTTATGAATGTATTGAGATGGTATATGTGTCCATAATTACCAGTGAATCTGTGTGGATGTGATTTGAATTAAATATAGAGTGCTTGTATGTACTATGTCTGTGTTTTTTTCTGAGAGTTAGTATCTGGGTGAGTCTGCCACCATGAATAAAACCTCTTATGTGTAAACTCTGTTTCTGTCACCAGGTCTGGCACATGGTGTGAGGAATTACCGGGCACTCTGTGTTTGTGTGTGTGTGTGTGTGTGTGTGTGTGTGTGTGTGTGTGTGTGTGAGTGAGTGTGAGTGGGGGTGGGGACTGATGTGTAGGATGTGCCTGAAAAGGGCGTCTAATGCTTTGTGGCACTCGTTGGCTGGCAGAGTTTCAGAGGAGAGTGGAAAAGGACAGGAGCAGCAGGAGAGAGAGATACGGAAAGAGAGGGAGAGAGAGAGAGAGGGGAAGGTTCAGAGAAAGGGGGACATGTACAGAAACAAAGACATAAAAAGATAAAGAGGTATTAGATAAGATCTCATTGAAATGAAGGAGGACACATTGCACTGAATCAAGCCAGAGTTATGAAAAAAGTCTACGTGTCAAGTAGATGTGAAGAGACTGTTTGGTGAGGTGAACTAGTGTTCTGTCTTTCATGTCTTAGCTCTGCATGTCCTTCTCTTCAGTTGCTTTTTATCCCAACTTATCATGAGTAAAAGTTTAGTTTGTTGCATAGTGACACTTCTCCCCTGGCTGCCCCATTCTGTTGAGCCCTGGAGGACAGTGTCCCACGCTGCTTCCACCCAGTCAACAGCCCTGACAAGGACGGCTGTGCCCACCTGGGGCTATGTGGGCTGTGTGAAATAAAGCCCATGAGGGAAAACAGAGAGGACAGGAGTGAGGTGAACTCAAACAGTATAAGGTAAGAGTGAATGAAAAAGAGAAAATGAAAAATGGCCATCGCAGGAAGAGTGAATATGATGGAGCGAGAGCAGTTTAGAAAATGGAAACATGTCAATAAGAGAAGCCAACAGACGAGATGGAGATGGGAGGAATAGTGATGGATGGTGTGAGGAGGAGGAAGAGTGAGAGGGGGAGAGGATTTACGCAAAGAGACGAAAGAGAGGGAGAAAGATGGAATAGAGGGGGATTGAGCTGACAGAGGGCGAGGGAGAGAAAAAAAGAGAAAAATAGAGTGGGTAAACAGCAGATAGAGATGGAGGGAGGTGAGCAATGGATTCAACTGACAGATAGAGAAAGGTCCTGTGGTTTTGGGGCATGGGAGGGAGAATGCAAACGGTCAATAGATTACAGCTAGTGCTGGGCCGAGTGCCTGGGCCTCAGACTCCTAGCCAACCTAATAGCGCCTCTTGTTTGTCTGTCCTCTAAAGTAATGCCCAAGCCGAGCCCAGGGAAGCAGCCTGAGCCTTAGGCTAGTGGAAATGGACAGGGGACTAGATATATGTTAGTTCTCATCCCAGCTGCTGTATATTACCCTGGCCAGCTTGCCCACCGGAGACTATTCAATAGAACATAGAACATCATCTAACTTTATCGCCTTTATTCCCTCTACACTCACCAGGACTACTGTTGAAGGCCAGGAAGGGCAGTCCTAGGAATTAATCCTT
The DNA here is from genome assembly GCA_024605115.1 of Rastrelliger brachysoma. Taxonomy (NCBI): domain Eukaryota; kingdom Metazoa; phylum Chordata; class Actinopteri; order Scombriformes; family Scombridae; genus Rastrelliger; species Rastrelliger brachysoma. Next base: position 11,222 of record JANJYP010242441.1, on the reverse strand, counting down.
TTTATTGTGTGTCCTTTTTTTGTATGGTAATACACATTGTGGTGTGTGGCACATTTTTACCTGTAGTGCTGTGTAGTTTTCAAAAAGAGCAGTGAAGTAAAAGACACTATTATTCTGCTGAGGTTATCCAAGATGAGGGGCATTGTGCAGCACAGATAGTCGAAGCTGCTGTTAAAACAAGCAGGCTTAGCCTTGCTCAGTATGTGAATATGGTAGAGGAGGTGGAGGGGAGGAAGGAGTGCAGCCAGTGGCTTGCCACAGGAGAGAGGGGATAAATAAATAGAGGAGGAAGTTGATGTCAAGCAGGTGTTCAAGGAGAAAGTGTCAGCCAAACAGGCCGAGATGGGGAGAAGTGCTGCCTCTGCAGCCTGATAATAAAGACTTAATTCAATTAGCACTTCTGCACCGGTGAGCAGTGTGCAGGCTGGCTGTCATGGAGTGGACCATAGACACAGCGGAGCACACCCTCAGCCACCTAGACACATAGACGACCAACCCTACACCGACCCAGCACTTCACTATGCTCCCTCTCGTTCTCTCTCACACACACAGAGTACTGTAGACCTAACGTATTATTCACACCTGAGTCACTGTGCAGTCCAGACACTAAAGCCTGCCTACACATCCCTCCTACACACACACACACACACACACACACACTGACACACACACACACNCACACACACACACACACACACACACACACACACACACACACACACACACACACACACACCACCTCATTCCTCACCCTCATTCCTCCCCACAAACTAAACTCTCTTCAGCACCTCTCCCTTCACCTCCTTGATTTTCTATTTTCAACCCCCCTCTGCTCTCCACCCCCTCTTGTACCATCCTTTTCCACCTCGGCGCTCTGCTCTGTTGGTGCCGAGAGGCCGTATGTTGGCTTGCACAGTGCGGATTGCAACTGCAAGTCCCTATTTTCAGCCTGTCACGCCCTGGTGCCCAGTTGGGTGCTGTCCTGTAGGCATATGGTGTAGCGGATCCCGGATCCTGGCCCTTTAGAAAGCACTAGGGGGCATTTCAGTCAGCAACAGCATCCCATCCCACGCACCATTCTATGGCACACCACAGAGTTTGGTTGTCCACTTTGTGCTGTGGGTGTGGTCCTAAAACATTTTTTCCTGACTTGTGACTTCACAATCCCATGGGTGGTACAGTGGCACTGGGGAGCAAAACACAGTTTGCTGTTTAAAGACACACACACAGGAAAGTGGAGGATGGGGGAAAGAGATCAGGAAGTGGCAGAGGAACAAGTAGAGGAGGAGGAGGAAGAGAAAGGACAGGACACACAGCTTCAGTGATACCGTTTGCTGTTATGTAAAGAGAAGTAGAAAATAGGTCCTGGATGCCTGCCAGAGAGCCGGGTGAATCACCAGCAAAGAACAGGCACGACATGGGCGCACACTCAACACACACACACACACGCACACATTGGCACACATTCTGTCCCATTTCTTCGCCCCAGCTGAGCTTCACAGTACAGGAAGTACTGTGGATGATGAGCTGCCACGTGGCACCATTCAGTGTGCAAAAATGGCAAATAGCATCACTGACCTCTTGCACCTAATCATCATTTAGCGACCAAAGAAAGAAGCCTGGCTTTCTATGGGTCCACAATAGCATGGCCTGCTCTGTGAATCATACACAAATATACAGAGCATTCAGGTTCATAACCCTGTTATTTATGTGGCCTTTGCCCCTCTCATATCTGGTTGACCACAGTTTGTCTCTATCCTCCACCGTATGCCTGTCTCGCCTATTTGATTTTTTCTTTCTTTTTTGTTATCCAGAATCTACTCCCTAAAGAGAACTGGCTCAATTAGCATGAAACACACAGGCTGTCTCGAACCTGTCTTAGTCAAGAAGATAGTGAGCTGTTGATTCTGACGAGATGTCTTCATTATTGCAGAGGTGTATTCGACAGAAACCTCAGCCTTCCATACCCGTGCTCCTTCCCTCCGTCAGTACTTTACCCAGGCAAGACCCTTACTACTTAAAGTGCTTCATTAACGATGGGAGAGGATAGAGTGGGTGGAATGTGGAGGATAGCCATGTATTAATTTTGCATCAGTGAATTAATCAATTCAAGTATAAGTCAATTGATAAATTATTCAAATCTTTTTTGTCATGCGCATTTGAGAGGAGTGTGCAGAAGGAAAGGTGAGAACCATTTCAGATTGGATAATTAATATTCATAACTTTTTTAAATGAAGTAAGAAAAATAGCTTTCAATTCAATATCAAGTTTTTATTAAACACTGGTATAATTAAGAGTGCTTGAGAGAGACAATTCCTGTGATGGTACAATTCCCCTCAATTAAAAGTATGGGATTTGATTTCTCCCTGTCCTCCTTGTCTCCCCTCAACTCATTGTAATAGCTACTGTCATCCAAATCGTGCTGCCTTTTTATATCACTGCTTGACTGATAGATTTTTGAGAGAGATAAATAAATAAGAATATGATGAATCTTCCTTATCCACATCATAAGCTCAGATAATTAACAAGCCAGTGCAAAAATGCACACCCTCCACCTGCAATCCACTGCTGCCTTCCTGGGAAGTCTTGTATTTGTTTACTGTATTTTCAGTTTTTCATCATTTCCCAGTGCAGTTCTTCATCTTTATTTATTTATTTTTTTGTTTGTTTGCTGGAGGGTGGTGCCCGGGAGAGTTATGAAGACAGGTCAGCTAAGATTTAAAGTAGTCCTGTGCCTGACCCAAAGGAAAGCACTGCTGGATACATTAACATGATAGCGATATGATTATGTCGGAATGGACATGAAGGGTTTCAATTATTTACAGGTGATGTGCCCGTTGAATTGGCAATGAAGTGGCTCGTAAATTACCCCCTCTGTCTAATCAAGCCTCCAGCGGAATAATAGAGCAAGTACTGCCAAGGNCTCTCTCTCTCTCTCTCTCTCTCTCTCTCTCTCTCTCTCTCCCTCTTTCTTTCTTCTGTGTTTTGGGTGGGGTGGTGGGGGTTGGCTACTTTCACAGTGGGATGATGACACTCTCCAAATGACATTGGTTGAAAGGCAAGAAATGTGCCAGTGAGCGCAGGTTTAAAACCTCTCCACTTCATCACTGCTCAGTGCTTTACTGCGCTTTATGTCACCAGACAATGATACAGTGACAGCCAAGCATCAAAATGTGCAGCACCAGCACCTAATGTGCGCCTTGGTTTTGTGCCTGAAAGAGAGTGGCTATGAGAACGACATATAGACACACAGAGAGAGAAAGAGAGAGAGAGAGAGATACCGAGAACCAGACAGGAAAACACAACGCTGCTGTAAAAGTTGGCATGGCTCCGCTCCAATACAGCCTTCCCAATAGAAGAAACATTTCAGATAAAACACAGGCAGCCACCAGTCGCTGGCTCCTTTCTAGCATCTTCTTCTGAGACCTGTAGTGTGAGGTTCTGCTCAGTTTACTGATGCCTCTTTGATTAAAAGAAATCAAATGCCAAAGAGTTTAACAGCCTGTTTTAATATGTCTCCAGTGAGTGTGTTTGATATTTTGCATATCCTTCTGAAATGCAGACCTGGCAGGCTCCAACCTGCCAGCAGTAACCACCAAGGAGAGTAGACCACCAGTAGGTACAGAGCCACGTGCATACTTTTTCTGTCATTAATAAAGACCACATATTGACCTCAGTGCTGAGACTGTTTTGCAATCGTAGCTACTGAGGTTCTCAACTGTGTTGGGTAATAATCTATTAAACCTATTTTAAGGAAACAAAGACAGGGATTCGCCTTCCCCACCCACCACCATCACAATCCATAATCACCTTAGGCGGTTTACAGTAGAAAAAGGAGAGGGAGAGAAAAGAGAGCTAGAAATGACAGGAAGATGGAGAGGCAAAGGGGAAGTGAGATAAAAGTGAAATGTAATGGAGAGAGAGTACCACCTACCGTTCTGGTGTCTTCTGGCAGAGAGAATCGTTTTGAGTGGAAGACAGGGTGGTCTGTTCTCAGCCAGAGCCTTAGCTCTCATTCTCTTTTACCCTGAAGAAATGAATCTGGGGTGACTGCACCCACAATTAGGGCATGAGAGGATTAGTGGCGAGTGGGAAGGTGGTTGGGGGCTGTTTTTTGTTTGTGTGCTTACTATTCCCTGCTATGCATTGTGGCTGTGGATCTGTGATTTTTTTTTCAATCCCCATGTTTTCAAAAATAGAAACATCACAAACAACATAACAAGCTAATATGCAAGAGGAGAAAAGGGCAAAATAAGGAGTTCAGTATGTGCTGTGCACCTCCCGTGTGTGTTAGCAGTTTTGTGCGTTGCTGCTCTCCAGCTTTCCCTGTCACCGCGTAACATGTCCTGGGAGCCTGTCTACTCTCTGTTCCCTTCTTAATGCCTTTACAGACGCCAAATCCCCAGCAACCCCTAAAATGTCTGAACAGCCCCCATCTTTGCATCTATTTCAATTGCATTTCATTTTCATACTGACAAACACAGAGCTCACAGGGGGAGACTAAGCATTAGGGTTATTATGAGTTTAAAGCACTTAAAAGCTTTTGGCCGTCCTTAGACTAGGAGCTGTAAGGGTCCAAAGGAACAGGAAGGCATCACGCTCCAGTTTTTAGAAATAGGCAAGTCCCAGACGTGTTTGCTGGAGTGTTTTCTGTAAGTGTGTATGTGTAAGTTTGTATTCAGTATGCACATATATATGCATGAAGGATCGGTCTGTCTCCAGGAGCCTTGCGTCATGCCTATAGCGCTCCTCAGTGTGGCTGGTGGCAGACTGTATTAGCTCACTGCTCCGCAAGTCAAATTCTGTATCATGGCATCTAAGGCTGACTCTTTAGAGCTTTCTCCCTCAGGTCACACATGGAATTTAAGAGCTTTTCTGAGGCAAAGAGGTGTGACTCGCCCTGAGACTTTCCTCATGCTCTTTCTCTNCTCTCTCTCTCTCTCTCTCTCTCTCTCTCTCTCTCTCTCTCTCTCTCTTACTTATTCCTCCTCTCTTTATTTCTCCCTGCTTTGCTGCTCCACTCAAGAGTCATGGGGCGCACACTCAGCAGTAAACCAATTTCATTTCGTATGTTTTCACATTTTTTATCCAATCGTGGCATGCTCAGAGGTTTCAAAAGCCACATGACACTTTTATTGGGGCCTAATTAAGGATCTCTGATTTAATCCATGTAATTTAATAGAGATCAGTCATGGGTGTGAGGCCCAGACTCTATGCATAGGGAAGTGATGTTGATGCATTGTAATCCCTGCTATCTACTGCAACAGGTCAGGGTAATACAGCTTTACATGAGGACTTGAATAAATGTATGGTATCCACACACCACCTGTTGGGCAATGAGGGTAAAGAGGATGAATGAACGTTTTTGGGGATTTTTAGCTGACAGCTTGTGTTAATTTTGACAACAAATTCTGATTTAGTTTTAGTCTTATTTAGGCATCTAAATTGTTTTTTCTTTCAGTCTACTTTTAGTTCACTAAATATAATATTTTAGTCAGAATTACTTAAAGTATAATATATTATTTAAACGTTTCCCTAGAAATTCCGGTTAATCTTCTGTATATACCCAGATTGCTCTACAAACTCATTATAGACTCTTTGAGGAAACATCTATTTACCTGTTATTAGGAAATGTATTAAAGCTTAAATGTGCAATACAAAATGTGCAGGCACACTTTTTACTGAAATGTGTCTTTATTCATCATGAAAACCAAGTCTTGTATCAAAGAAGCACAAGACTTGGTTTTCCCTATCTTTCTAAACAAAAAGCATGTAGGGCTATAACAATATAACACAAATAAGCATTAGCCCCACTCTCCCTGAACAATTAGATACACTCTACATAGACCTCATCTTTAGTCATTGTGACCAGTAATCCTGTACGCTCAGTCCATTTTGCTATGCCCTCCTCTTTGGTATGTTGTTCTTTAGAGCCACTTTTATACTTAGAAGCACTTAGAAGAGCTGTTGAAATATTCTGCTGGGATGCACTAGCTCTTTTTGCACTCAGAAGCCCATCCTTGTCATCCCTGGTCTCCTGTATCTGTGAGGTTGAATAAGGTGAAAAGGAAATCGAGTCCTGATTTTTCTCTCTCTCACCCCCTAACCTCGTCTCCCCTCTCTCACTCACACATTACAGGCACACACAGCTCCGAGCTGTTTCTATGCAACATTTCTGCTCCTTCATCCTCCTTCATAGCAATGAAGTTAAATGTTATGTTTTTTGACATGTCTATGTGGAAATCTCATATCTTCACATGTGCATTCTCCTGTTTGTTAGATTTTTCAATTTGAAGGCTTTTTGAAATCTTGCATTCATTATCTGTGTCAATCTATCTTTTAATTTACGATCTAAGATTAGCAGCTCTGGGTCATTCCCCTCTCTAATCAGTACAGGACAGCAGCGGTTTCTTTTAGCTTGTATTGTATTACAAGTTTAATGAAAACCCACCAGCTTGCGTTAGCTGATAAAATAATATCAACTTGAAAAAAACTTATTTAAGTGTGTTTATCTTTGCAGAATATTTGGGATGACTCATCTGCAAATGATTCTTCAGGTTCATTGTGTTTTTACTGGTGATTGTCACTCGACATGCTAATCCCTAACATTGTTGTCTCATTTTTATGCGTTGACAAATGCGTCAATAGACTCTGTCATCATACATTAGTTTTTATTTAGTTATCCTTTTGTTTTCATTAGTGAAAAAGTGTTGTTGATGGAAACTATGACAAAAATTATTCATTAACGACATTAACACTGGTGACAGCTTGAGTTACAGGCGCTCAGGTGGTTTCACTGCCACCAGCAGATCAGTGTGTACCCAAAGCCATACGCTCTGTAATTGCCTCTTGGCTTGCTTATTGTTCTTATTCATTTGGCTGTCTGCATACAAAAAGTGGCTGAAGTACTTCCATTTGTTAGTTTTGTTTTTCAGAGGTGTGTCTACATCATTGAATGATTTGTGCCAGCTGCCTCATTACAATTGTTCACACTTGCAGTCAACCCTCGAGACTGTCTGACAAGTTTTAGCTAAGTCTTGGATTGTGATAATTTCAGTTGCTCTCGCAGGAGGATTGAAACGCAGTTCAGTGCAGCGTTTTCCGAGCCATCCACCGAATGACTCAAACAGGAGTAAGGGAGAGCACTGTGTGGCATTGTCCTGTCCTTTTTTTGTGGCCCTTGACAGCCCTCCAGCCAGTGAATGTTGTGACGCAGTGTTGAGCAGAGCGAAAGCAGAAGAGCTAAGAACAGTCCGGGTTGGCTGGGGTGAGGGATTGCGTGCTGGGAGGCGTCTAGACGGTCAGTGATAACAGGCCAGACAGGGAGAGGGAATGAGACTGGCAGGGGAGTCTGGGCCAAAGGAAGGCAACGCAGAGGGCACGGCTGCATGGGCACCTTATCTAAAATCACGTGTAGTTGCTTTGGACATGAGCTTCTGGACACTAACAGCATTGACAGTTGACAGGGCTTCCTGGCCCAATGCACCCTCACTCACTCCAGCCTCAGTCAGTGACATGGCTCTTTGTTTCTACCCAGACTATCTGTCACTTGACTCAATGTTGTGATGCATGTAAAATTCAGCCCAACCACTAAACCAGTCGACCAACAAATTTTAATTGTTCTATGTATCCACCAGAACTCACATTGTTTGATGAAACAAATGTTTGGCAGTATTCCTAGAAATACACTCTCTCTCTGAGACATCCTGTCTGGCTCTGCTATTCTAAACTACACAGCTTTCTTCTGTAAAGTCACAAATTCATGGGATCTCTTATACGAGGTAAGAGTTTTTCTAGCTGATCTGTGGCAGATGAGGAAAAAAAGTGATGACTAATGTCTCCTATGTGTAGGACTTGGGCTCATCTCTCCACCACTCATTATGCCTGAGCCCTACGACAGTTTGGAGGGCGTTGGAGGCATTGCCACGTTGGCCATATGCTTTCCACGGCTCCTATCTGTCAGAATGTCAGGACGTGGCGGGGGTGCGCTTTTCTGCACCAACAGAGGAGTGGAGTGCAGCACTACAGGAGGGCCTCATTACCAATACACCCCGCAAAAGAGACTCGGGGATGGGCGAGCAGGCATACTGAGCGCTGTGTTTAGAACCAGAGGGTGAGCCATTTAAAAGGCACTCAACCCAACCAAGCACCCCTCCCTGCCTGTGGCTCCATTATCACAGCAGAAAATGTGACACAGGATTTTTCGAAGTAAATGCTTAAACAAATTAACAAAGTAATTAAGGCAAACAAATTGATTGATTCCCCTTAACATTTTTAATAGAACTTTCGCCTTTGTATCTCCATCTGGCCAAATCCCCGCTCACCCACAACCCCACACGTCACCTCTATCTGAATTGCCATTATGAAACTTATGTTGTGGCCCATACTCTCTTAAGGAGCATCAAAACAAAACCGAGATTGACTATTATTTTTCTGTCATTTAATGTTATGTCATAGTGCCTGTTTTTTTCAGCAATAAAGTGACTCTGCATCACAGTTTCAAGTGTTTATAGTAGAGCTTGCACATTGCACCAGTCTAAACACCACCCTCAAGGCTGCATATAGATCATTTTGCTTTTAGTAAGGGTCTACAGAGCACAGTGATCCCTGCTGTATGTTGTAATTCACAACAGGAAGTATTAGGGTCCCTCACAATACACCTCCATCACCATTGCTCCATTTAATTTATATTGGGAATCTGCTTTTAGTTCGTCATGGCAAAAAATCCAACTTTTGCCTTTGACAATCTGTAATCTATACTGTCTGAATTAGGGTGCATTAGTGGAATTAGGGTGCATTAGTGGCTTCTCACTCAGGTGGTTGAAATGCTCAGTGGAGGGAGGTTCCATTAGAAAACAGGGGAAACTTTAAAAGAGGTTTTCAATATGACTTTTCAAGGGAGACATTATTGTTCAAAAAGTTATCTCGGCTTGGGGAAAGTCACTTCTCAGTCAACTAATGACTATCAAAGTAGTTCATCTAAATCTCCACTTTATTTTCAAGCTATTTTGTTTTGCTTTTTCTGTAAAATTGCTCTAGCCCTTGAATGGGTTTATTTACAATATGTATTCATGTAGAAAATATCTACTTAAGATGGATGAAATGCTGTGTTCCACATAGACACGATAGTTGGATGGACACAAATAGATACCTCAATGTTAATAGGCTTATATTTTGCATCCAGGAGCAATATTCTTTTATAATAACATCATTATAGGCCATGAGTATGTCTATATCTAAAATATTCCTGGTGTTGTATAAATCCTAATATTCTGTACCATTAAGACATAGAAATTGATAAAATAAAAAAGACAAATCAGCTACTCATCTGTATAATCACATCTAAGCAGGTTTGTATTATAATGTGATTTATCACAGTGTTTAATGACACCGTTGCTAGAAACTTTTTTACTATCGTGTGCATTCAGGATCCGGTAATTCAATATGCACTCTGCTCTTCCAGAGACGACAGCAGGTTCAGGTGAGATCAGTCCGGGATCGAGAAGGTGGGGCTCATTGCAGTGTCACACAGCGCTATCCCATGTCTCCTAATTAAATCGCCCAGTTCCACGTAGCGTGGAAGCTAGCAGCTCGGCAGATGTAGCGCCATGTTAAACTTTATGTTGCTTGAAAATGGCTTCCGCTCCAAGTGCATTTGAGACAGAGATGGTTTGACTGTAAAATTATGTGTTTTATGGCACCGTTATCAGGGCGATATTCCTTAAAGATGCAGAGCTGCACACTGTGGCATTCTCCGTCTGGAGAACGGAGCAAATTGATATGAACAGATCAACAGAGTTCTGCCCTTCTGGACGTCCTTGGCACCATACTTGGCCCTGAAATTGATTTCTCTCCATATCTCCTATGCCAAAAAACTCTCATTCAGAGATTTTATACTCCCACTGCTGACACATTTTGTTCAGGTTTGGAGAGGATGTACTGTTGGAATGTCATTCATTTCCTCCCACATTTCTCTCTACACTTTTAAAGTAACTTAATAGTATTGCAGAGTATTGGGTAGTGGTATTTGTCAGTTTTGTGTATGTACAGGGACATGCATGTGTGATAGCTCTGCGTGTATGAATTGCCAGCAGTAGAGAGATTGCTTTTGATTTAATGGCTATTGTGCTTGACTTTGTGTGTGTTCCACTGTAGTGGCATGTCCTTCACTTGCCTCTGCTGTAGTGGGTAAACTCTCTCAGTCCAACATTATTTCACACACTCACACAAACACACTTATCGTGCCTTGGCTATGCTCCATTAGGTGGGCTGTGTCTTAAACAGGAGGCTGACGTCATCACTTGGCTAGGGAATATAGGACGGGCTGTATGTACGTGTTTGTGTGCATCTCTGTTTGTGTGTCTCCAATCTCTGTTTTATTCTCAATGTCCTTATTGTCTCTCCCAAGGGACACCCCTCCACACACCCTCCGCTCTGTATTTGTGGCCTGCTGGATTCTATTGATCAGCTTGTGAAAGCTTGAATGCCTGAAGAGGAGGACAGAGAGAAAGTATAGGAGAGGGAGGTGGGGAGTGGGGAGTGCGCCCATATGTGTTTTTTAATCTGTGTGTGTGTGTGTGTGTGTGTGTGTGTGTGTGTGTGTGTGTGTGTGTGTGTGTGTGTGTGTGTGTTATGACTTGTTGGTGATTTACTAATATTGTTGCTAAGGACATTTGAGCTTGTGTGAGCAGTTTCTATGTGTTGCTTTGTTTACAGAGGTTGTGAATGAGAATTTACAGCCAGGCCATGTCTTAAGACCTATATAGTCAATTTTGTAGTCAACTACCATGTTGTAACAGAGCCACATAACAAACTGAAGAAACTGCAGATGAAACTGCAGGCAAAAGGTCACCCACTCCATTGTTGTTACGGATGGCAAATTACTGTTGAATTTTATAATTTGTGTAATTTTGCTGTGCGTGTGGCTTTTAAAGGTTGAGAAACCGTTAGAAGTGTAAATTTAGCAGTTGGCATGTCCACACACAGGGAGGTGTGAATGGAGGTTCCCACCCACAGAAAGGGTTTTCCACTGGCACTTGTGGCGACAAGTCAAACTATGCCACCTCGATTTGTGTTTCTATTATCGGTTTAAATGTGCCCATCTCAGTGAGGCCAGTGCATGCCCGCCTCCAAACAGGCTGCGGTGATGTCTCGCCGACTGCAGCCAACCTATGATGAAACACCCCTAACCTCCCCTCCCTCCTACCAAGATACTCAAGTCA
>JANJYP010242440.1:0-17275 GCA_024605115.1 Rastrelliger brachysoma | reverse complement strand
CACAGACAGAGGGGGATCCCAGTCCTCCAGATTAAACCACCATACAAGGCCAAATGAGGACAGGGGCTTGTTGTCCTTGCAGCAATGAAGCCTAAGGCATGACCTTAGCACCGTCATTATTGTGGATATTTGTATTATTGATAGTAGTAGTAGTAGTAGTAGTAGTTGTGGTGGCATTTTATTTGTAGTAGCAGTAGTGCTAGAAGTAATAGTAGTATTTCCTGCTGGACCTGAGTCACAAATTTCATTTGTTTATGTTTTCTTTGACATTTATGAATGGCAATAAATTAACTAAACTCTTAAAGACTATGACCAGTGGCTCGTGTTTGTTTGCATGTTTGCAACTGAGTATTTTTGTGTGTCAAGTGGGATGGCTCTTATGGATTACATGTCAGGTCACTGTCAACCTTAAGATTTCACAGTTGACTGACCTTCTGTGTCATAGGATTTGAATGAAGTTGTAGCTTTACTGGAGTACACAGGCATCACTTCCCTGAATGACCTGAAGTATATGTTTTTAACACCCAGGCCCATCCACCTCTATCACAGGAGCAATTCCTCATAAGTGGAGCATTCAGAAAAACAGAGAGGAGAGGAAACACGCATCATCTATCTATCTATNTATCTATCTATCTATCTATCTATCTATCTATCTATCTATCTTACTGTCCATATAAAAGACTGTCAAATCATTGTACCAAAAGATACATAGTCCAGAGACATGATGGTGAATAAATTGAGAAAATGACATATAAAGTAGAACACCAGTGAGCAATGAGAAAGAGGGCATCGAAGTATCCTTTTTACAGTGCCAGTTGCTCGAAGATGGATCAGTGTGTAGGGGGAATGGTGATGTCAGCTGCCTTCAGGGCATTACTAGAGATGGTGGGCGGAGAACAACAGCGGCTCGTTGCTGTAGCAGCTCAATACCATGTAAGTTTGGGTCAAGGTTAGTGCATGGCTGACTTACTGCAGCTTACAAATCAACTTCTCAGCCTACAAACGATATCTGAATGTTAAGTCCAATATTTAAAACTGCAAGATCAGAATTGATATGGCTTCTAGATGCCATTATGCTGATTTATTTCTGCTGAGTTTGCTGACATATTCCTTAGTTAACATTCTCCTTCATAATTTCTATGAGGGCATGCGCTCAGTGTTAAGTTGTTTTTTTTTTTAGGTACTGCTTTTAAACTGTGCTCCACACGAAATATGTTAAGTGCAATGTTATGAACAAAAGATGCACAAATACTATTGATTATCATTCATTGCTAGAACACAGCTTAATTTTTGTTTGCTCAGTCTATTAAATAAAGACATCAGCAGATACATGCTATCTTCCCTGGCAATACTCTGCCACATCTACAAGTTTAAGTCAAACATCTCCTTGGAAGTACTGCCTGCATTCTTAGGATCATGGCTATGAGTCTAAGTGAGTTTTACCAATTTAAAGGTTGGTAAAACTCCCATGCGTTCTTCAAGTAGCTCAGTCTATCTAACATAATACAGTTGAAAAAGGGAACTGAAGAAAATAGATGAAAATGAAATACTCACTCAAGATAAAATTAATAAAAGTAGACTTTTCTGTCACGAAGCTGGGACTATATTCAACACTCTGTCAAAAATGACTAAAAACTCCTACTACATATCTTTAATTTTGTCATCAGCAACCAGAAACAAAGGATGAAGATTAGGTGAAATTCCAGGCCAGTAAGACTGAATGATGTCAGTCCAGTAACACTGACAAACTTTATGTATATTGCCATTTAGGAGAAGACTTTAGAATTATAATCACTTAGGTTACAGGTAAGTGTCCAAGAAATGATTTTTACAGTTTTTACTGTTCCTATTTTGTCATACATAGGCCTAACTGAGTGACTGACACCTATTACTTATCATACTACCAAAAATTGACTTCATCTTTCAAAATTAAGAACAATAAAAATGACTGAACATTACATGGAAGAAATGCACAATCTTTTCACTGTATCCAGAGTTGGTGTTAATCAGTATACTGATTTTGGCAAGCATCCATTATGCCTTTGAAAAAGAGCTAATTCTAGCAACACCCACCCGCTAAACCTTATGCGTTACTGTGCAGTTATATTTTAAGCCATTAGAATATTTCATATTTATCTTAATTAGGATACGAGTCCCAATCAGTCCCAATTCTCATAGTAACCTAGCCTGATTGAAGATGTCATGGATTGAAGCTCTGTGCTCACTTGGCTCTGTCTGTTATGTGACTGGAGAGTGGGGAGAGGGAGGGGAGATAGAGCAGCGCAGCAGCGGGCAAGCCACCAGCCCCGAAACCCAGAAATAAAGGCGAACTTAGCTTGAATACGCAAGAAAATTTGACTTCGCTTTAACAACATGGGAGTCTGTATAGATCAACGCGCCGTTTCGGGGATTTAGGCGACAAGGCTGGGTCGTTTGTGGACTCTACCTGAAACGTCTGGAAACTCGAAAAGAAAGAAAACAACAACACTGGAAAAAAAGAGAGACGGGGATTACACACTAACAGTGACAATAAAACAACACTCCCCGGACAAGTGGTCTGCCTGGTGCCGAGGGTGAAGTCCGAACAGAAAAAAAAACAGGAAATACTGGGTGAATTTATATTCGATTTGAAATATTTTAAATGTTAGTTTCCAGATAGCGTTTCTATGTGAACTTTAAACTCAGGAAACAATGAAGACATAGCGAGCAAGAACTCATCAAGTGTCTCGAAGCTGCTAGCCGTCCCGCTAGTGTTAGCTCGGCTACTGAAGCTAACGCCCGCTAGTGCAGCCAAATAAGCTCAGTTAGCTTGTCGGCTCGCGTTAGCTGGCTAGCTAAACGCGTTTTTGAGAAACTTTTAGTGTTGTTTCCCTGGAGCCCAAACGCTGAAGGAGTATTGTAGAAACAGAGGGGAAGGGCAGGTTCCCTTCTGGACTTTTTCCCCTCTACGTATTTTCCTAATATGATGGCTGCGGAGGTCAGCAGTGAGGAGACGGGTTCGGTCACGACAGGGACAGGGGTGGCAGGCGGAGGAGGCCCGGAGACGGCCCCTTTCCCCTACTATTCCAAGTCAACCAGGGTGAGAGTCACTGATCTGGGGCAAGGACCACCACCACCAACCCTACGCCAACATTCAAACACCTCACCGGACTCGCTGCCCGACATGAGTATAATCTACCCCCAGTCTAGTGGGGATATGACTGGGCCAGAGCTGTCCGCAACAGGGAGTGGCGGAGCAGGAGGTGGACATTCAGCTTTCCAAGGAACAAGCTCAGGGACTGTGGGCAGCATGTGCTGCTCTCCCACTTCGGAGGCTCCGGCTATACTGATTACACCCCCATCAACAGGGCCGGATGGGGTCCCTGCCTTCCCCCCACTGCCACCTCCTCCTCCGCCTCCAGGTTATGGGGGTCTTGGCGGCGCTATGGATGAAAGCGACATGCAGGATGGACCGGAATATGAGGAAGAAGAGGCGGTGTTCCCCCTCACTGCACCTCCCACACACCAGTAAGCATACTACCAGTAGAATTGACGCCTTGAAATCAACATTTTCAAGCGACCTGTACATTTTAGTGGTTTTACTTCCTTCCTGCTATCACACTCTGGATTTGACATACTGTTAACTCCAGTTGCTCATAAATAAAGCTTGTGTTACTTTCACCTGTCAGTAGTTATGATCTACATTTACAGCCCACTATTAATACTTTGTGCAATGTGGGTTTTTATAACCTGTAACCAAACAGTTGTGGCAATGAGGCCAGAGCCGCCTTATTGAAGTAATCTCAGTCTAATGATACATTCATATGATGGTCCACTTTGTTTGAACAAAGTTAAGTCAAATTGTTGGCTTGAAATGTTTCCTCTACCCAGAGTAAAGCAAAGTGGATGAGGTTAATGTTCACTTCATATTTTTAAAACATTTATATAATGGATTTTTAAGTAAGAAGTCAATTAGCAGGGATTCTAATTGATACATTATTGATCATCCATAAATTATAAAACACAATTTATTGTATGAGAAAACTGGAGTTATTTTCACCTTAGTAAGTAGGGCTGTAACTTTATTATTAATTGCTTTTATCAGTTATGTTCTTGATTAATTAATTTTGTCCATAAAATCTCACAAAATTGTTTAGTAAAGCCCAAGATTATATCTATAAGTCTTGTTTTTCTTCCTGATAACAGTCTGATAAATATTCAGGTTACTGTCATAGAAGACTAAATAAAGCAGAAAATACTGACTTTTTTTCTAAAGCACAACTCCAAACGATCAGTTATCAAAATGCTTGGCAATTAACTTAATAGTTAACAACTCAATTGTCCAGTAAATGCAATTCTGACTGTAGTATGTATGTTAATGAACAATCCAAATTATTTGCTGAGGTCACTCTTAATTAAAGTAATAGCTTAAGTGAATTGATAGATGGAAGAGTTTAAGGTGACAGGTGCCTACTTAAGTATGGTTGAGTACAAAGTATGTCATCCAAGCAAGCAACATCTGTTTTGAATTCCTGCTGTGATACCTGCATCATGGGTTCTGATCACAATAATTGCTGACAGTTTTCAATTAACTGTTTATCACTGCAGTGGTTAGCATATGATTTTCAGTGAAAAATATTATTCTCCATGCAATATGGATGCTAGACGTGGGTTAAAATATTTTGTTTGCTTAACAATTGTCTACTTATAGCTAGTCAGTTGTTTTGCCTGTTGAATATTTGTTATCTGCCGACAACAAGTCAGGTCCTAAATGTTATTTAGAAAACAATCTGCTCCTGTTGTGTCTCCTCTTAAACAATCATTGAGTGCACACATCAGCTTCAGATACCACTTCAATCAGACAACAGCCACATTCTGTTTTGGCCTATTATTATGTTACTCACGAAATTTATGACAAAGAATGACAACTGACATGACTAGTTGCTAGCAATGTTTGTCATTTTAACCAGCAATACTATCTGTCTGTCAGCTAAAAAGTGGCAACCTGATGTTTAGTGAAATGATTTTTGTGCTAGTAAGAAGGATACAGGAGAGAAAAAAATATTTAATAACAGTATGTTTATTTTCCTAGGAGTCAGTCACCAGCACTTAGTAGGTGTGCCTTTTAAAATTCATATATGCAGTGAAATGCTTGCATTGTAGGCTGTCAAAAACCAGAGCTGTGGTGCAGCACTAGAAGAGCTGAGGTGGACAAAATATCGTAAAGTATTTCATCTGGTTTGTTTTGGCTGATATGATCCATTAGAATGTGCCTAGATTGACCCCAACAGGTCTCAGGAATTCTCTACTTAGTTTACAGTCCTCGTTATTAAATGGAAATTCTGTGATTGAAATATAATAATTTTGTTTGTGATTAAAGTGAAGCAGGACTGAAACCAGGTGTCTGTAAACCATTTTATTAGCTGCATAAAATATATTGTCGTAAGTTGTTTTTATGAATTTATCAAGCATGAACATAAGCACACATCCAAACCCGGGTGTGTGCTGGTGTTGTAATAACCTAAATACGGCCCTCCCATTTGTTACAGTCTCATTAGAGAAGTGCTGACTGAGCTTTGTCATTTCTGGCCCTCATACTGTGAGATATGGAAGTGCCTGGGCCTGGAGTGTGGATTCAGCTCTTATTTTAGGAGCCACCCTATATCTCCCTGTCAGATTACGGAGGAAGGGGAAGGCCGGCATTTCACCATTCTTGCCTGTACTGGTAATGAACAAGCCTAAATAGAATTGACCTCACTCAAATACAAGTGCTTACATATAGCACTGGTGTGGAAGTAGTTGTTTTGCCAAGGGAATACTTCTCCATTGGTTTGCACTTGCATACCAGTTTATCAACTTGTAGCGTTGCCAGAGACGCAGTGGAACAGTTGTCACTTGTGCATGAATGGCATTGATTTTCTTTGGTCTTGCTTGTTTCACAATGAAAGACTTGTACTTGAATGTTTATCTGACACATTCAGAAACACACATAACGTAACACACTGGTGAGAGTCAAAATGAATCAGCTCACTCTATGTCGTCCTCTGAAAAACTTTGCTTAACTGTGTTGTGTAAGGAACATGCACAACACAAGCTTTTCCTGTTGGGTTTGTGGTTTTGTTAAATTGGTTGTAGTGGTAATAAATACACCGGAAAGATGGACCACAGAAGCTGCTGGTTATTATTAGCTAACTGTTTCCCAATAGATGTTGTAAGGTCTATGACACTGTTGATGAAAATAAGGCTCAGTCTGACAGCTTTTACAGGCATTGAGAATGGTCTGCATCAAAGTAAAGTATACAGTAAGGAGGCTACTAACACAAAATATGTTTTCATGATGTACCATTTCCCTTACATCAAAGTTCTCAATTCAATTGTTTACTGTTGCCAGAAAAATGTACTCCACAAAAAATCTGGTTCATGAAAAATTGAGATCAAAATCTCAAGCTAAATCAATCTGTGTGTGTTCATCATGAGAACACCTGCCATTGGCTATGTTTGCAAGGCCAGACACAGGCTCTTCTAAGAGTGAGGCACACTGTCTTCATTCCCACTGTGGTGGCAATGGATATCTCTCAAGAGCAGACAAGTTACAAGGTGCTGCCCCTACCATGTAATGATGGCCCAATTAAAATAAGGATACGTCCCTCCTTCAGGATGCCGCCGATTCCCTGCGATAGACTGGGGTCTCTCTGCAAGTTTACTGTCTGATCCAGTGATGTTGTCCTATTGATGATGCCTTATCCATTACAGGGATTCAGGCAAAATGTACCACAGTCATAGACATTGGTCAAGCTCTGGCTAGAGGAAATGTAAGGAACCTAATGGCATGCTTTATGGCATATAATCGACTCATATACTGTCACGCAATGTATGTGAACATCCAATGTGTGTATATGCAAGACAGGCTTGTGTGTGTTTGTTTTTCTTGATGGACTTTGGTACAGTTTTTTTTTTTTTTGTTGTGCTTATAATAGCATATACCAATGGCAAATCTACCATTGGCAGCAATGGATGTAACATTCACAGCTGACTGCCATGAGTGATTGTGAATCACACCCTGCCTCTTGAGCTGTGTAGTTAGATTTGTATGCTTCTTTAATTGGGCTCCTAGACTGGTCTTGTATTCCTTTGAGTTATGTTAGCAGCCTGCGACATACATGTTGGAAGAGTGATGGTGGAAAACATTCACACTGCTGGAAGTGGTCCCACTGTGTATTGTACAGTGACTGTGAAAACTAAACTTGGCACATTTGCAGAGTGCTGTATAGTTAAATTGTGTGTGAGGGTGAGACAGAGAGAGAGAGGGTGAAAAAAAAACAGCAGTCCCATTTATTCACACCTCTGTAACAGTGTGTCATTCATAAACAATGGCTCCAGCACTGCAGTAAGAATTTCACACTGATGATGTCTTAACGAAGAGGCAAGCGTGAAGATGTCAGGTGGTCCCAGCAGTGTTCACTGCTGCCGTCTGTAGAAACCTTCAGCCTCATGCCCGACCTTAAACAAACAGCTCACTGAGAAATGAGTCGTTGATTTTGAGTTTCCACGAAGATTAGAAAGGATTTCAAGTCATAAATGGTGGTTGAAGGAATGAGAAGAAAAGGAAGGAAAAGTTTTAAGATCATTGGCTGTGTGAACGAGTTTACCTATTTGGCAGTGGAAATATCTCCAGTGTTAATTCAGCACCTAAACTATCTAATTTCCTTTTGTTTAAAGTGGCAGTTACATTGGAGCTCTAAAACTGGCACAAGAATCATGTCACATAGTTTAATTAGGTTATTACCTTACTTTACCACTCGCCAACATGTTGCAGCATTTCTCTGACAAAGCAGGGTTTTATTAATGGGATAAGATCAGTCATAACATAGATTTGATTATTGATAAACCCTGCAGTTAATTAAGCATTAATTTTCCTGCTTTACATATATTACAGCAATAATCTACCTGGAAAGCTATAGTACTGCAGCTAGTGTAAATCTGTGTTTGCATAACTGCTTCATCAGACTGCCAAACATATTAGCAAAAGATGCACTGATTGAAATACCAGACCCACTTTATTGGTGAAAGCTATGTTGCGCATTGATAAGGCAAAGCCTATGGTTTCCATGCATTTTCGGTGTGTTACGCAATGTCCTGTCATGCCCTTCCAATACCCACACTGCCCTGCCTTTTCTCTCCTGCATCCTGTTTTCAAGACTTCTGAGCCACTCATTGTGGCCTTAACAGGATCCTCAAAAGTATTTCAGTTGTGTTTGACAATACCTAGGATTTTTGATTTGAATGACTTTTCACATCAGTGCTGAATTGTAATTGTTACAGTGCCAGTTTAGACATGCACAATATTCTACAGGCATGACTTCCTAATAGTGTTATCAAGGAATTGTTACTTGTACTAAAGAGTGGCCACACAACTGAAAGCTAGTTTAGTGCATCTCTGTTGTATTGAGATGGGCGCCTTGTAGAAATCAGAAGCTCATGAGGAAAACTGTATGGGTAGATGACAGTGAAGCCTATTATCACTGATGTAATGATGTTATTTCAGGGAGGCTGATTCACAGCAGGAAAGCCGAGATGTCGGCTTTGGTCCCTGTGTGTCTGGCTCAGCATTAAAATGAAGATGGTTGGTTAGCACTGAAGCTGAGCAAGGCTGAAGATATATGGATGGCCCTTTTCCATCTTTCCATTTGTATGATCTGAGTCTGCCACTGCGTGCTGTCACTCTTTCTCCCTGACTGAGGTAACACGCTAGGGCAGTCCATCATGTGTTAAGCAAAACAAAACTAATTCACAGTAGCTGTCAGTCAGACTCCTCCTTAGTACTTATTTTTTTGTCTTTCCATCGTGGAATCTTGAGCACACAAATATAGGTAAATGTTTAGGGATCGCAATTTGCATAATTGCTGTTTGACTTGGTTGGTGCATAAACCTGAACAGTGTTCACATTAAAAGCTCTGTTGTTTATTTATGTACTAAAGATAGTTTGAGCTGCAAACTTCACATTATTGTGTGTTTTTTATCTTTAAGTCAGACTGGGGCCTGGTTTATAGAAAACTACTCTCCAAGGCCAGTGTTAGTCATAAGGTTGATTTGTTTCCACAGATGCAAGTCTGAGTGTTTATGGGCTGCACATGAATGTGTACTCATTCATCCAGTTGCCCATGTGTGCTGATATGCCACTCCCTTCTGTTGCTGTCCGACTGCTTGAGAAACCAATAGGCATCATGCTCATGATGCATGACTTTATGAGAGAGAAAGTGGGGAGAGTGAGAGGCAGAGAAAGTCAGAGGATGAGAGCCAAGACTACAGAGCGACACTTTTCCTCAGTCTCTTTATCGGGAAAGATCAACCTGTATATCTCCTAATAACAGTGATTGGAGGATAACAGAACCAGACTTTGATCACTCAATTTTTTTCTCTTATTAGTTAGTAAAACTGAATGCATATGGGGTGTCAGTCTGTATCTCTGTGTCTTAGTGCTTAGTTTACTTCTTTGGATGTTGCTTATTGACTGAATGACTGGAGATGAGTGTCTCAAGGCAGCAGAAGGGTCACATCATCATGTCTTGGATGGATTTAGTGCTGTCGTTGCTCTGCATTGCACATCAGAGCTTAGAGTTTTTGCCCTGCCAGCAGTCCCATCAGTGGAGTGGGTATACCTTGTGAGACCCCTGGACACACAGGAGGGACATGCAGCAGAGGGCGAACTCAGCGTAAGTGTGGCATCAAATAAACCTGCACTTAACTTGCCTCCCAAACAATGGTCTGGTAGAAAGTGCTGACAATTTCTCCTAATTTCTGTCTTTTGTTCATTTTTTTATAACATTATAATTCTAATTTGAATACATTTGTTTGTTATTTTTTTTATGGAAAATTATGCTAATTAAGACTTTCTTCTGAATTATCAATGATAGTATCATAGAAAATCCACTAAAGATTTTTTTTTTTTGTGTCTACACTCTTAATTGAAAAGAGTTCCCTGTGTAATGGTAAAATGATAATTATATAATTCCCAAACCTGAAGGATAAAAGTGGTAAACATGGTAAACCATATGGCTACTGGAGTATTGCCCTATTTTAAATATCATGCTTTACTGGGTGTTGAATTTGTGTGTAAAAAAACAAAAAAAAACCAAAACATTTTGTGCCCATTCTTTTCTGCAGAAAGGCGGTAGCTTCACTGAGGTGAATTGACAATGTACGATAATGCCGTGTTTCATTACTTTTTGATACTGATGGGAACTGACAGTATGTCTGTGGAGATGCTCGAGTACAGCTGCATCCATCAAAACAGAAAAAGATGAAGAAGAGGGACATAATCTGGATAGAAAGAGCTCACAAAAGAACTTAATGAGAGACAGACAGGCAGACGAGGTCCAGCGCAATCAAGTCACAGCAATCTGTCTGTCCCGTTAGCCTTATTGCCCCTAGAGACATGCCCACAGGAAACAGAAAAAAAAATCTAGTTTGAGTTTTCTATTGTGTGGTTGCATTTAAGCTGTATAGAAAGTGGATGAAGAAGGTACTAATTGTATTTGTACTTTTTAAAAAATAGTCATGCTTTAATGGTTTTGGTCAGTGGGTTATATTTTCTAATAACTTACCAAGCCAAATAAGGATTTTTGGCTATGTCACCTTATACAGTTTTGCTTCATTTTTTCACAAGACTGCAACTGTTTTCATCTCAGTTTATTCTATTGATGTAATTTCATTTGTAAAGTCATTTTTTATCCACTCATAAGTCCTTGCCTAATTTTATTTCATTTACTTAATTAGTAGTACAGGGCTTCCTCATAATTGCGCTATTCTACTGAATATTTACCCTAAAAAATGTGTTCATATTTGTGTACACAATTAGAGCTTCAGTGTCTCTTCTCCCAGCGTGAAGAATACATAAGTAGTGTTAACTCTGTGTGCTTCTTGTGGCACCATCAAAAGCTAAGAAAACAGGGAAACCATAGTTGTGCAGGACAGGTTTATCTGGGTCAACACTATATGCATAATCTACACTCAGTTTGTCACTCCTATCCAGTCAGAGCTCTTGTGATGCAATGTTTTTAAGGCATTAAGCCTTAAAATATAGCCAGAAGGATTGTGTACACAATAAATCATGCTGCTATGCTTGCTGGAGCCTAAGCCCTAGATTTTGTCATCTTGCCCAAGCTCAGTACGCTTGGGCATGTTTGATTTCAACAATGTGCAGCGATATTGTACTTGACACTATCTCATAGTGTCAAGTACAATTAGCAGAACTGTGCATATAATTTAACCTTAGGTGTGTGTGCTCACCGGAACTTCTGAAATGATCCCCTTCGCAGCTTTTCTCATGAACTGACTTAATAAACTTCCTGTGTGAAAGTTTCAGAATGTAAAATGTGTGAAATGTTGATGACTGCTCCTGCTCATTCACTAGGTTGATGCATACTTTTTTGTGGTGCTATTAACAGCTACTTGTGGCTTGGTTAATGTAGACTATGCATCTAATATTAATGTATAGCAATTAGTAGAAGTTAGTCTGTTATCGTTGACTGCAGGGCAACTGCATGCAGAGAGATGAATGCTTTATTTTGAGTTGCGCGTTGTTGTTCATGTTCTGACACGACAGGGCATTCCTCAAGCTGATAGTAGCACTGTATCCTATTACCACTGTCATGGCCTCTGCTCGAAGTCTGTTTACTCTAACACCCTTCCTGCCTGCTTTACTCATGCCATCATCAACAGTATAATACAAAGACTGAATAAAGAAGCTCATAAATAAAGCCACAGGAAATTTCATGTACACATCACATTCATATGTAAATATAAATAGTACTTGTGATGGATAGTGCAAAGCATCTATTAAGTTTTATTAAATGAAAATAATCTGAAAAACCCCTCACCACAATTCAATGTGATTTTTCATCCCAAACTCTAGACACCAGGACTTTTGTTGCATTTGCATTAGGAGTGAATTTAATCAACAAGGCTACATCAATAATGCAGTTGAGCTACAGGCACTGTACAACAACAAATCCACATGGCTGAGGTTGCTATGACAACTCAAACCATGTTGTACAGCAGTAAGAATTGCCACAGCCATAAACTGTATGTTTTTATCAAAATGAATAGTAAACTAAACTGAAAATACAACAGAGCAGTGTCACCCAGCATGGAGCCCAGTGGAAAGTTTGTGTTGAATGCTGAGTATTGATAATAGATTATTAATACACTGATTGGTTAATTCAGCTTGATTCACCTGCTCCAGAAGCTTTTTCTTATTACAAGTCTCTCAAAATCCAGAGGTACAACAGCAAAATATTGCAGGCAATCATACAAAAGAAATTATTTCTTGCTTAAGGAAAAAAAAAATATTGACAATGATCCTTGGGTTTAGGCTCGCTAAGTTATGTGAGACTGGTTACTGGTGTTATGCTTGGTTTTGTAGAATGACAGTAGTGATGTCTCACTTCTTATATATTCCTTTATTTTTCCCCCTATCTTTATGATATCCATTTTGTCATTTTCAGACATATAGGTGAAGTGAGTGGGAGGTGAATGTGTAGAAACAGATTATTGCAGAAGTATTTAGTAAAGTAATATGGTTTATTTGAAAATAGTGGTACATAACAAGTCTCCCCTATGCCCCTTTGAAATTCCTGTACAAGAATGCACTTTAAGCCATAATGTACTAAAGTGAACACGTAACTCTTTAATTGTGAACCTCCATATGTTGCTATTTTTATACTTTTACCTGCAACTCTAAACAGCCCAGAATAGGCTAGCTGATGCAGTTCTTATGTGTACCACAGCTTAACCCACAGCAGCTTTCTGGCTGCAAGATGCATAGCCTTGAGTCATTTGATCATATTGAATCAACATTTTGCTGCATTAGGCTATTTATCCTATGTAAGGGGGCAAAGCTTCAACCAAATACATTTATTGTGGTCACAACAGTATACTGAGATACAGTCTTACAGGAGTGAGACTAAGACTCAACTCTGTGCGTGTTTTAACTGGGCTGCTTCATGTTGACAAACAAACCCGGTCTCAAATTTGATGTTTCAAATTTGGGAATTAAAAATCTTCACAGAAAAGATCCATGTTAATTAAATAGCCTTGCCCATGAAAAGAGAGTTCACAGCCATAATGGAGCAAAATAGTTAAGTAACTATTCTGTAATATTACAGGAACAGAGTGACACATAAAAAAATGAATGTAATGTAGATTTGTAGTTTGCACATTTGCCTGTAAATTGAACCAGTTTAAATGTCAACCATCAGTTGTTGGTAGGGTTAATGGGCAACAAGCCTGCTTGCATTTAGAAAAAAAAAAAATAACCCAGTGTTGTTTGTGTAATTTGACACTCAGTTTATAGAGACAGGAAACACAGACAGAGAGGCAGATACAGGTATAACATGCAAAGGTCCACTGCTGGGAATAAAACCATGGGTGCTGTGACCACTGGGGTGCCACTTCAGGAACAAGTTTTTGAGTCTGGTTGTGTTACAAACTGGCATTTTCTTGTCAATCATGATCCATGCATTCTACTAGTACTATGGTAATCTCCAGGTTGCAGGTCTGAAATAGGCTGCTCACTTAGTTTGGTTGTAGAGAACTGCTTAAGGAAACAATAACTGGTCATCACATTATTTTTCATTTTGTATTGTGGGTTTTTACCATGGAAATGTGGCTCAGAGATCCAGCCCAAGATCTCTCAAGAACTGGTTACAGTAGGAGTGTGTACCCATAATGTGTTATATTAAATTATATAATGGGTGCTGGTGCATTTAGGATACATAAACTCTTTAAATGGTAAGATGATGTGCTCAGATCCTTGTTTCTGCTACTCCTCCTTTGTAGTAGTCCATCTTTCTCTTTCAGTGTTTTATCCCACCTCACTGCAATTTCCAGGTGGCTGTACCCCACTATCCAACTGCTCTCAAATAACCTCTGCAATACTCTTATCACTAAAATCCCCTCAAAACCCACTCAGACAGTTCATACTCCCTCTTTCTTCCTCAGCCTCCTCTCAACAAGTCTTCTCCAGCTTAATCTGTGTTAGCACACTTCATCATGTGTTCTTCACAAAGAGTCACAGAGAGTCCTCTGCTCACCTTAACCAGACGGCAGCCCTTCATTACTTCAGTAAAAAGAGCTAATGCAGCACCTCATTTAGCTTATGACCACTAGATGTTTTTCCAGCCACTGCCCTCTGTTCTAAGAGGCACTAGTGGTCTAAATTTGTAAAAGCATGTTAATTTTTTACCTTAGCTGGCAAGGCTCTGTCAAGTTCAGCCTCACCTGCTGAAATTTTAACTAGTGTTGGCTTCTGTTTAATTCAAAGAGCATCAATATTTCTTTTAATGGTGTGTTTTGAAATTCAAAAATGAAAGCTTTTGGCTTTTAAGCTTTTAGGTGCCTTCACTCTTCCATTTGTTTTAGAATACATGACTTACTCATTGCATAAGTTATGTCATGTTCATCTGAACTGAACCGTACTCAGTTCATTTCAGATCTTTATTGCCCCTTGAGGGAAAATTTGATGAGGGAAGAAACACAACATACAAAAAGACATGCGACATTAATCACATAGCAACTACTCAGAGTAGGAAGTAAAAACTGAATATTCTGGTGAAGGGCTTGACAATTGGAAGGTTAAAATCATAACTGATATAATTTCAGTAATATTGATTTGTTTATTTAATGTATCCCTTTATAATAGGCCTCCACCTACCCATGTAATGCACCTGAAAGCAGAACAATGAATCCAACCCTATAGGTTAAGCTGGACCTGCTCTCAGCCTTGTTCCACTTGCCAGCTTTGAGCAGTGTCATGAACCATGTATATCCACTTTAACTTGGACAAAAGACAAAACAACTCAAATGCTAGAGAATAGCTGATGGTAGGTGAAGAACTTGATTGTAATATTGTTATAGATTTATATGTATTTTTTTTATAGAGAACCAAAGTTAAACAGAAACAAGAAGGCTTTGTTCCAAAAATAGAAAGATCTCTACAACCTGACCGATATATAACACTGACAATTTTCTCAATAATCCTGTTTCAGCAGCCTTAGAAATTCCGTTTCTCACAAGAAACTTGTGAGTTAAGTGCCACCAGGCCAGCAGTGATATTTTGGGTCACAATTACAAAGAAGCCTGAATAGTGTAGAAGTTTTTGACAGCACAGATTACAACTAAGCAGTTGAAATCTTAACTTTAGATGACCATATATGATACTATCTATTGATTAACCTGTTGTAATGATGCTGGTCAATTTATGAAAGCTGTAGTTTTTTGGGGTTATTTTTGTATGTTTAACTTTTTAGAAATGATTTCTTTCTTTGACAGTTTTGACATAAAATGTCTATTTACTATTTCGTTGTTATACATACACAAGATGCTATTTGCATAAATAATGACCTAACGCATTATCCACTTGTTTCCCCTTTATCTGTCTGTCTTAGGTGGTACCATGGCAAGCTAGACCGAACTATCGCTGAGGAGCGGCTGCGCCAGGCACGGAACCCTGGCAGCTACCTCATCAGGGAGAGTGACCGCCGGCCCGGTTCCTTTGTCCTGTCTTTCCTCAGCATGACCAATATGGTCAACCACTTCAGGTAAGTGAGCACTTTTAACATGCAGAAGGAAATATCAGTAATATCTGAATTTCTAGCAAAAACTAAATTCTGTTGTACTTCTCAAAATGTACCTTTGCAACTATTTGATAAGATACACTCAGGTGTTTTGTAAAACACCTGAGTGTATCTCTAAATGCCATCTACAGAGGCATACTTTATTTGACATTGTTGTTTCTTTGTCCAGTGCTGCTTTGATTTAGTGGGAAAATCACTGTTTGTGAACAGAGTGTTTCCTTAAAATGGAAGGAGTTGAGGTTTGGCACCTTGTTTTTGTTAAGCACACTAAATGCAGGGTTTTCCTTGAACTTTTTTAGACAAAGTTGTCAAAGACTGGAGACTGTACACAGTTTTTATGTGCACACTTAGTGTTGTGCATTTAAGTGAAAAAGAAATGACAGGCAAAAGTGGAGGGAATTCAATTCATACCAAGATGGAACGGAAAGAAAGGTTGTGACAGTTCAATACTATCATCGTACCTAGGTGCCAGTTAAATTCTGAAACGAATAGGGCACTATCTTCAGTCTCTTGCTCCATTAAATCAAAAAAAAATGCTTGCAACCGGTACAGTTTATGAAGATGAAATACAAAGTAACCCCACTGTGTGTATGGTGTCAGTGCTGTACTATCTTCTTTGCACTGAATTTTTGCGTCTTTTGTTCTGTTCCTTTCAACAAAACAAAGATAGAGTTAGATAGGCGAGAAAATTCTGCTAATTGTGCATCTTCTTGCTAGTAAGTGGCATAAAACATGCTTAGTATCTCACAATAAGTATGCAGCATCCCACCATCAACTAAAAGACAAAGATAAGGCACCTACAGAAGTCATTTATTAACAGGTAATCAAAAGGACAGATATCCACTGACTGCAATGTTAGCTCAACTTCAGAAGAGCCCATACTGAAGTGAGGTTTGAGAGGTGGTTTCCGGTGTCTGTCATATCATTGCAGCCCATTTGTCACTGTCATTCAGACAGACAGTACAAGGTATGCGAACAATGTCTCTATAATAGGTATCAACATGTACACTCTGATGTCTGCTGAAACCCACCACTCGCATGTGTGTGTGTGACACGTAAGACTTTTCTTTCATGCAATTTGTGTGGGTGGACCTGAAATAAAAGAAAGAGGACAGCACATTTGTTTAATAGTAATACCTTGGGGTATTTTACAACTTTATAGTCAATAAAGATTAGGTATCAGAATCTGCCCTCCCCCGCACTGGATATGTAATATTCAGTATGTGGATATGTAACTTGCAGCTCCCACACAAGGGGTGAAGGTGTGCTCTTTCAGACCAAGGTCAAAAATGAAGGGACTATTCTACATATCCGTGAAATAACGTAAATGCAATGCATGTTTAGAGCGGCTTCCTTCAAGGTGTGAAATGACTAAAGTAAAAGTATTAATAGATACAAGAGGCTACTGAGAATGTGGGAACATTCAGATAGCGCCTACATTTCAGCATTTCCTCATGTGTGGTTAAGGCATAAGATGACCTCAGTCTTTGTTGTTGTTCTAAATTTGGTTTGCACTCGTCTTATTTCTAAAAGCGCACTGTCCTTCATCACACATTTTTTTATGCTTGAAATGTTTGAAAGTGTTTATCACATTTTATTACAACAGAGTTTTACAAGTAAAGTGTTTAGATTGATTGATTGTATGTGTATTTTTAATGTGT
>JANJYP010242398.1:0-10598 GCA_024605115.1 Rastrelliger brachysoma | reverse complement strand
TTTTTTTTTGCCGTACCCACATCGTAACGAACCGTGACCCCAAAAAACCCAAGGAACATACCGAAACCGCATAATGTTACACCCCTGCTACAGAAATTGGCGAGGTGCTCGGAGCCCGAACAGCCTGAGGACATCTTGAGGGACACACTTAGAAACACATGCATAATTTAGTAACAGAATAAAAGAGAGAGACAGAATTAGGCTGTCACAGATTCCACATGAAAAAAGAAAAAAGCCTGCTCTACTTTCTCGAGCTTTGAGAACTNTTTTTTTTTTTTTTTTAATTCTGCTTTTATGTCGGTGCGTGTCTGTGTATAAGGTCTACGTCTAAAAAATGATTGCGATATTGATTCTGGAGTTTGTGTCCCGGTG
Source organism: Rastrelliger brachysoma (assembly GCA_024605115.1). NCBI lineage: Eukaryota > Metazoa > Chordata > Actinopteri > Scombriformes > Scombridae > Rastrelliger > Rastrelliger brachysoma. The sequence continues at coordinate 10,226 of JANJYP010242398.1, read as the reverse complement.
TTAGGGACCATTACTTGTATCGATTCCGACCGAAAGCAAAGAAGGACGTTGGGTCTTAATCTTGAGAGCTACCGACAAAGACAAATGTCACGGCGAAAGCAACAAAACAATCTAATAAAAGCCTTTTTCTCTGCTTGTATGAATAGCAGGCTTCTAGGCTATTAACATGCATTGCTATTTACTGTTGCTATTGATTAAATATGTCAATCATGGCTTCCTCTTGTGAGATCGATCATTTCCCTCTTGACAGAAAGTGCAATTCGGCGGCTCTCACAACAGCCTGTTCTGTTCATGTTGAATTTTCTGCGTGTTGACTAAAGGTGGACCTGGAGAGGTTTTACAACGTGTAAAGGAGACTGTCAAAGTAAATATTTAGACATCAATAAAATCTGTTAGGGCCACAGCAATTAGCCTAGTAATTGACTGGATTATTTTGAACCACAAGCGTTAGATGGTTCTAGAATTTCCAGTGTGACAATAAGCTGCTTTAATTTTATGGTCTTGGCATTATAGTGAAATAATTATCTTTGGATTTTGGGGCTGTTTATTAAAAAAGCAAGACAATGATGAGATTAGCTTGAGCTGAAGGAAACTGTGATGCGCGCTTTCCATTTGTGTTCTGAGTGGATCAAAATCGGTGTTGACATTGGCGGCTTTAGTGTGGCTATTCAATAAAATGTTGTTTGTCATGCTGGAGTGTATTTTGAGTCATCCCAAAACATGCTCTGGTATAATATTGGGGGGTTTATTTTTTTTTACAAACGCAAACCTCATTTTTTTAATTTTTAGTGCAACCTGACCCACATTTTAATCCTTAATTTCTATCTTAAAGCCTCCATTAGGAACAAAATGACCTCAGGGGATAAATCCTCTGAATGGCAGAATAATCTTTGGTTTAGGAGGAAGTAAAAAAAGGGACATAATCGTCCTATAATCTGTTCCTGTGTGAGAATAACATGCCGCCACACCTGTGGTACCATGTCGCTGGTATCTCTGTGCAGTATCTCTCCTCTTTGGTCGACGCCTCGAGCCTGACCTTTTTGTTTTCTGCTGTTAAAATTCTTGGCCTAATCGTGCCTGATCAGCAGATCTGGCTTTTGATTGCCACGCTGAATAAAAGTCAAGTGTCAACTATTATCTAAAAAGGAGGAAGTGACAGGAAATGGTTAAGAGTAGGAGGAGAAGACACAACACAAGGTTTGTAGTACGAGTTGGGTTTCCTTCAAGTGGCGGCGTGTACCCTCCTACTTCCTGTACAAGAATTGCATTATTCTGCTGATACTGTAACTGTACTACAGCTCTGCCTTCTCTTTCCTCGGATCATCAATAACTCGCCCGTGAATCATCGGCCTCTGCTATTTTTTTTTTCTCCTCTCCCTCTCCTTCAGTTTTTTGGTCTTTCCCACTTGCCGTTGTCTGTTCTTATCTCGCGCCGCTCTCCTGCACACAGCATCCTGTTTGCACTGGGGCAGGACAAACATTGTCTCTGTGTGACGCCGAAGACATTTCACAGGCTATCACGTTTTCAGCATGGGCCTGATATCTCTATAATTGGGTTCTTCCTGCTGTGTCCTCGCTCGAGAGAGACAGACAGAGAGAGAGAGAGAGACAGAGAGAGAGAGACAGGGAGAGAGAGAGAATGGAAAGGGAAAAATGAGCAACAAGGGTCAGTTTTCCATTTCCAACAGGACCCCCCATTAAAATGAAGCCCCCTCGCAATTCTTTCTGTCAACGCGTACCATGTAGAGCAGAAAAATCAACATGGGGATCCGTGTCAAACTAAAATAGCTTAAATCTAACATACTTCATCGGGCAAGCCCAAAACGGGACAAATCAGACTCTCCTCCTTTCTTTAAAAAAAAAAAAATGGACAAGGGGGGCATGTCCGAAACATGTCCAAATCTAGAATATATCTCCCACGTAGTGCTCTCATTTAATGGTTCCCCTCGGCATTGACCTTTATAGTGTGCCAGAAAAGCCGACTTAGAAAATAAACAGTCAGGGAGAAGGGGTGCTTGATTTTTTTTTCCTACTACGCCGTGCCTGGGGCTCCTCAGACTTCAACCCAGAACCTCAAGGTGTTCCTTAAAGAGATGGCTGACCGGTTTGCTGAAGTAGTAGAAATGTTCCAACAGCCTGTACGCAAAGAGCTGATGAATAATAAGTAGTATTTCTCCATGACATTACCCTGTAAGTGAACTCAGTGAGTCATTTTCCTTGCGTTACATGGGTACTCTGTATTTGAGCCCAACCCTGGTAAGATCATCGTAAAACAAAAAAGACATACATGATTTCCCTGGATTATTTTTCTCTGTTTAGGCAATTGAAGTTCACTATTTTTTTTAAGACCGCTTGAATAATTTCATAATCCAAGTTTTGCAACTTTCTGGTCAACTGACACAGCGGCGTTTTAGAAAAAGTGGTGAGGCTAGCCCACATTTCAGAGGACATTTCAAGTGTGTCGTACATTTGGCAGCGCGGGGGAGTCGACTTATTTTGGAGTTAGGAAACTTAGCCTGGTGGACATGTGGGTCATTTGAAAGACAGAAGGAGAAGGGAAGAGGGGAGAGAATGAAGGATAAATAAGATGCTACTTTGAGCTGAAGAAGTGTCCTTAATGAAATGGAAAAAAAACAGGCTTTGATGTGAAAAGAACGTAAAATTTCAGTTCAAGCATTCATATCTTCTGTGTTTAATGAAGTCACAAGTCGTTTGATCTTTGCCGTACGGTCTACTGTGACATCACGATCTTGGATCTATGAGGGGAAAAAAAACACTTCACAGTTTAAAGCCGTTCTCGTGGCTCTGGAAAATGCGAGCGTCAACAAGAAAACGCAGTTATAACAAGCTCGTGTTTTGCAAGTATAATGTTTACTGTGTTCGTTAGGCATGCAAACATTTGCTTATTAGCTGCAAACACAATGTACAGCTGAGCCTGGTGGGAATGTCGTTAGTTTTTAGTGTTGGAGTGGTGTAAACAGTGAAGCTTCGACACAATGATTGGGTTGGGGTTGGGTGAAACATTACAACAAATCATCCTATTAAAATCATGGATTGATGAACTATACTTCTTGGTAGTCCATCTGATCATCATGGAGACTTCTCATTCCAGAACTAAAATGTCCAGCTCATAGTGGCACTTCAGGAAAAAACAGTCTCCAAAGTTATTCACATTTGGCTTCACCTTCTGAGGACCACGAATGTCACTGTATGAATTTTATACCGATCCACTGTGTAGATGTACATCGGTGAACGATTGGCCTGTTAGTCGAGAAAGAAGAAACGTTTGTATCTGTTCCAAATGTCTCGATAATCCATCAAATACATGTCAAAACATTTTGCTATAAACTAAAAATATCAGCCTCATAATGGCACTAGAGGAAATTAGGATTCATCCTTGGGGACCGTTTTATTCCAATAGTTGTTGAGACGTTTCGGTCTGGGCTTAAGTAGTGGACCGAATGACCGCCAGACCAATCCCCAGAGCCAAACCTCTGCTAAAATATCATGCCTAAATCCCTTTAACTACATATGAAGACTGGTAAGTTATCTAACAACATAATAAATGCCTTGGAGCTAAAAATAGATGATTTGCATAGTTGGTGTTTTGTACCACACAAACCTACTTCTTATTGTTGAGGCCAGCAGAAACACAATCAACATCTCATTTGCTCTTATCCCTAGTGTGATTCTGTAAGTATTCACACACTGAGCCAGTAATACAGAGAAATGAGGGTATTCCAAGATCTCAAAAACACATTGCTGCTACATAACAAAAGATGAGTGGGAGCTGTGATGTAGGCAGACGCTGAAAACAGCGATTCACCTGAGCAGAGGCAAACACGTTTAGGGAGCACAGCAAACTGCCAAATCAGAGTTCTATTCCTACCCTCTCAAAATGAGTCATTCTTTTTTTTCTTTTTTAAAGAGCTATTTATCAGGAACAGCATCCCAGTCATCTTTCGGACAGGATCTCCCCTTTAAAGTGCAGCGGGCTCTCCGCTTTGTGAGAAAAAAAAAAACAAAAAAAACACCAACCCGGGTTCCTATTTATTTCAGTCTGTTCCCATTTATCATGATGTATCTAATCATGTCTCCGGGGTAGTCCTGTCACTCTCCTGACCTTCCAGCAGCATACGGGCACACAATAAGACAGGACGAAAACTGCCACACACTCACACACACATACACACACACAGGATAAGGAGTGTACACTGGTCATCATGAGAGATGTGTAAACAGGAATTGAGAGACAAAGTTCTATGTAATCTCTTTGTTCCAGATGCTTAATTCAAGCAAACTCGCAAACACCCTCTGCCTATACACACACACACAATCGCAAACACGTGCACGCACACGCGCACATTGTTGTTGTCTCTAACAAAAAACTAAACCATCTGCGTTAACTCAAACACCCTGTGGAAAAAAAAACTTAACTGAGTCACAGAGGCAGATGCAAAAACATTGTGTGCCTAAAATCACCTTCACTTCCCCTGAGGTTAAGTGGACGTGAGAAACACACACACACACACACACACACACACACACAGGTTCTGGTCATGCGCACTTGTATGGACGGGTGTGTAAGGATATAATGCAATTCTCTGACTCTGCAGCTGTCATCTCTAACATAATTATAAACACAAAGAGCAGACAACTGGTACTTACAATGACTACAGGTAGTGGAGAAAGATTTATGTGTGTCTGTATAAATGTTTCCACTGACTATTAACATACTGTTTTGAAAGTACTTTTAAACATTTTAAAATCAATAGGAATATTTTCCACGTTAATCAAGTCTTGACATACGTTCCAAAATTGAAATATTATAAAAAATACTAATAGAACTGAGATGCTACAAATAGAAATTGGCATTTTTGCCTGAAACATGGTTTAAATGAGAACTTGGGTTATTATAATAGTTGTATTTTTTCTGCTGATGAACTAAAGAATTAACCAACTAATAGTGCTGGAGAGTTCAAAACAGAGGATGCTATTGTAGCATATTAGCCATGTTGCATCGTTTAGCCTAATCCTCGTTTGAAAAGAAACTGCTTAACAAAACAGGAATGGTCTTCAGTTAGTCATGAGACAGGAGTCAACAGTTCACATGTGACTTGTGTGCTAACAAGCTTGCTAACTGACATTTAGAAAGCTAGCTAGCTCGGTGCTAGCTCAAATGGGGTTTTTTTTTAATACTTCCTACTGGATAATACATTAGCTATTAGCTCAAAAGCTAGTTCACCAGCTAGCTCAGTTAGCCCTACGTCACACAGTTCTAGNTTTTTTTTAATACTTCCTACTGGATAATACATTAGCTATTAGCTCAAAAGCTAGTTCACCAGCTAGCTCAGTTAGCCCTACGTCACACGGTTCTACTTCCACTTATTTTACAAGAAAGTGGCAAAGCAGCAATTAATGTCCTACATTGTAACTGGTTACTACCATCTGTCACATTACTGCCTGTATTTAGCCTTGTTATAATATTAGATTCCATCTTAGCACTCTTTTTGCTAATCAAAGTCAATTCAATGACACCACCAAGATTAAGTTATCTAGATTAGTTGCTTTATTTTGCCCTGGGGAGGACATCATCTATACTGTAGGAGACAGGCAGCCTTAAGAGAGAGTACAGTCAACATAGGAAAAGTACAAAAGGGCAGCTAAGGGTCAAATGTCTTTTTTACGCCACATTTTCCACTTTTCTTTATGTTTGTACATCACCAGCTATGAAATCAATAAGAACGTAAAAAAAAAGAAAAACAAATCGTAATCTGCTACCTTCACAATGGAATTCTCAGAAAAAGTCTATATCAGATGTTGGCTGAGGTTCCCACAGTCCGCCTGTACTCGTTTTTCTGGCTTACAAGAGGGAAGTAGAAAATATGACGAACGGGAAAGGCCACAACCAGACCAGACACCCAGGTCACCAATCTTTAAGTGTGCCTTCACACACCACTTCATCTTCAGTCAGTGGACAATCAGATAAGACCGATAAACACTGCATTTAGATACATTGGTTGGTACTTAGATGCACTACTTGCTTAAGATTACTGCAACGCCCAGTGTGCTTGACTTGTTGCAGAGAATGCAGATGTACACCTCACCGCCATTTTATCCAGAGACAGCCTACTGAGCATATTAAAACACTAATTAAACACACACACAATGAAGCTGCACAGTACTGGAGGAACTGAGAGCTGGGGCTAATTATTGAGCATCATTTAATCTCTACGCGATCAAAACTGGACTGATGCATGAGCGGTCTGATGGATGCAGCTGCTTTCTTATTTACTGATAAACTCTTGAGTCAGCACCAAGTGAGCAAACAAAGGACTGGAGACTGGAGATGCTGCTATTCAAAGGGGCTCATATAAACCAGAGCGCTACAGGACTGAGGTGTGTTTTTCACCTATGTGAAAAACACACCTCACGTTTTATCAGACTGCGTCACACAAACAGCAAAAATAAACATTAATATATTAGTATTAGTATTACAATCTTCCAGTTGCTACAGTATATCTAGTATTTGGGTGTAAGTATCAACTGAACGCTGATTGTAAAATAAATGAATGTTCCCAGACTCCATATGCCTGTATTTCTCCGGTAGAGATTTATAATGAAGATGTATAACATGCAGCAACAGTTAGCTACAGCTAATAATTTTTAACTCATTTTACAAGACAGAAGCACAAAACAGATGCCAGACCTTGTAAACCCTTGTACTGCTCTGTGTACTGACAGTTTTATATCTATTGGACTACTTTAAATAGCCTGTGACATGATTTTTTTCTCTTTTTTTTAATGCTGCCATACTACTTTTTAAGTGGTACAGTAAAGCCAGCTAACACACTGAGAACATTCTAAATTTTTAACTTATGCAACTTGGGTTTCCATCTGTCACGCAGACAAAGTAAATACCTATAAAAAGCTAAACGATGCGCATTAGCAGGTGAATAAATGCACTCTTTTTTTTTTAAGCAGGCGTTCGTCTTCTCTTTCTAAGTAGCCTCTCGGCGGGGCCAAATTGGGTCATAAAAATCTGCGAGGCGGGCGAGGTAGAGACGGTACCATCTGTTCAGCTGTTATGTGGATGGGTATGTCATGGGGCCCGGTATGTCCCACGGTAGCCCCCGGAGACGGAACGGATGAATGCTCTTGAGTGAAGGAGCGATGACAGGCTGCGGGCGGACGGCCAGGGCACAACCCTTCACAAGAGTGTGTGTGTGTGTGTGTGTGTGTGTGTGTGTGTGTGTGTGTGTGTGTGTGTGTGTGTGTGTATGGGGCCAAGTGTGGAGCCTTTTTCTTTTTATCTAACACCTGTCAATCCGAGCTCTGTCTGGAGAAGTTAAAGCTCGACTGCTTTCCTGTTCAATGAAAAAAAAAATCATTATTTAGACAAGTCAAATCAAGACTTAACCTTTAAAATGCCTGATCTCTAATTGTATTATTGTCTCTCGCCCTGTTTTTGTCCCTGGAAGTGGAAACTTGGGTGACAGTTTCCCAGGACAGGAACCAAAGGCCCTTTTTCCTGACAACACCGTAAAGAAATAATAGGATGTCTTAGACAAAGATATTGCATTCTCCTAGTTGGGGGTCTATATATAGCAGCCAGAGGAGGAGGGAGGGGAGGGGGTTCTGCATTGTTCAAGCTGTCCACTGTGGAAACTTTACTGTCGGTTTTGGAAGACCGAGTGATAACCCCTCAGCAAAGGCTGGGGGTTGATAAGGCAAGTTGGAGGGACCACACACACACGCTAACTACACACACTAACGCACACATGCACAAGACTGTATGTGTGCTGGAAAACTGGCAAAGCCCCAGTGACAATTTCAGAAACAAAGGGGAAATCAGTGGGGAGTGGTCAAGCCCCCACCCAGCTGTTCCCAACTCAGCACAGACAGATCGGCACAGTGCACAATGGAAGTGCAGCTTTGGAGTTGGGATCACTATTAATAAACACAATGCTATCAATTACAGGAGACAATATCTTATAAGTATTTTTTCCTATGTTATGAAAATGCCTTTCCCTTCATTTAGTGCATTTCCATAGTTGTGTGACTGTTATTGTTGTCCTAATTTACAAAGATGATCAGGTGCTCGAAAATAGTAGATTCCCATATAAGGTTAATTAGTGAGTAGCTTGCATGTTCATTTCATGATATATTGTATTATCGATTTAAGCTCAATGACTTGTGCTATGTCTACTTCATGAGTAGAAAGTGAAAGTAAAAGCTGCTGGCTAGCTAATCCTGTCTGTATTGTTGAGCAATGTGAAAAACGCTAATGTAACATCTTAATAAATGTGAGCACTATGAAAACTGAGTTACTTTAATTACAACAAAGCTGATATGATCTTACTGTTGACTGCAAATACAGGTCGAGGAGAAAATAATCAGTTTAAATTGGATGGCAATATCACATGGTTAATAACAGTGTTTAGATAATAACCACAGTGTATTGATCCTCATTTAATACTGTATATACCTCAGGCCAGTTTTATGCTGTGTGTAAGCAAAGCAAAGGGTAATAAATTGGATATTTATCACAACACATATTAAAACTACACTTATTGCAAGCTTCAGGGTCAACATGAAAATTAGTCACTAGCTTGGCTTCCTCTGTGGCTTTATAGAAAAATCTCTATGCGATATATACGCTGGTGCAAAGACTATTTCAGAACACAGCGGTAATCTAATGATCGATATCACAAACGATGAATGTATTCAAAGCGGGCGACATTGGTGTTGTGGTCCTTCATTTTTTCTTCTTTTCTCCAGAAGTGAGGCTGAGAGAGTGGGAGGACTAATGATGCGGTAATTAAAGCAGGTGCCAAGCTCCCGACACCGCAGCAGCAGCTTGCTGAGGAGTAACACTCAATACCATCACCGCCACCGCCCCCTCCAAACCCGCCCTCCCCAGCATGCAGCTGGCCCCTTTTTTATTTGCATCTGAGGGAAGAAGAAGAAGAAGAGGAAAAACAACACGAGCATTTTTTGGATGCGGCACAACAACTGACCCTCAATAACCGCCAAAAAGAAAACAAACACTTCCATGTACTGTGAATACACAATTTCCACATGCTTTTCCACAAGTCTATTGAGCTGAAATGTATGCGTTTCAGTGCGTGTGTGTGTTTGCACGTTATAAATTGCCCTATTATGCGTGTATCTTGGCTTTCCTAAAATGGGAACCGAAGGGTGTCAAACAGTCGAACGCTGATGTTCGTTCAGGGTGGGAGTTTTCCGTTGTGGCTTTGCGAGCTGTTGAGAGAAACCAGGCGCGTGTTCTCAGTGATAGAAGATCTACTTTTTAAAAAGGGATGTAACACTCTTGGTTAAAAAAAAAAATATATATATATATATAAAAAAAATATATAATAAAAAATTTTAAAATCTTCAAAAACGNAAAAAAAAAATATATATATAAAAAATATATAATAAAAAATTTAAAAATCTTCAAAAACATGCATTCGTGATCATGCTTGATATTTATAGCACAATAACATAGAATACCATCAAGGTGCTCTGACAAACAGCGTGACTCCAGAACAGGAAACCTGAATACAAGAGGCTGTAAAGGGGGGAAAAGTATAGTCATAAGTGTAGTCAGTACCAGGCCCCTGCGCTTAATGACTTGGCCAGACCGAACTAGTACATTTTCAAGCTGGGGGCCATGCTGGAAAAAAAAACAATGGCCATAACAGGGAAATATTCACCCGGCCAACTGTACGGTGGAGCAGAGACAATAAGCACTCTCCATCAAAGGCTTATGGTTAAATAAACACCCCGTCCTGCTGGGAATGTGTGGCTGAGTGTGTATGGGAAAAAGATAAAGGGGAGAAAGAAAAAAAAATGAGTGAGTGTAGAAGTTCTCAGCGGGAGTGAAGAAAGAGAGAAGGAGTTAGGAGAGGAAGCGCATACGCCGACGCAAGTAACGAGAACCTTTTGGCAGTAGCTTAGCATCTGGTGAAAGCCTGCAGGTGAAAAACTTGATAATTGTCATCTTCCCTACCTTCTGGGTGTCCAAAATAACCTGCGGAACGAGTTGATCAGCGTTGTCTCGGAAGGCTTTGCTGAGACGGGGATGTGTGGCATGTGACTCATCGTATATAGCCTTCAGATGCGTTAGGACATATTTTGTAAGATGTAGATTTGTTAGGCTCAGATAAAAAGATAGTAGCGTCGGTCAGGTCGGTTGGCTTGTTTAAGAAAAAAAAAAAAAA
>JANJYP010242346.1:0-11058 GCA_024605115.1 Rastrelliger brachysoma | reverse complement strand
TGAAAACCATAAGTACCGCTAGCGTCGAGTGTAGACTCACTGAAAAAGCTGAATTGTAGTCACATTTTCTCCTTAAATCGTCTCTACTGCTACTACTATTATTACTTTTGTTTATCTATATGGAACATCCAGTGAGCACTACAGGCATTTCAACTCAACTGACTGCATTTTCTACAAACATTACATTAATATAACAAGTTATTTTGTGAAAAGTAACTTATAGTCCTTCTAGTCCTGTAGCAGCACAACTTAGGAGATAATAGATTCACACAGAAATATATCACATGTTGAAAGATTTAAGATATAATTTAACACAGATGTTAATTATTCCTGACTTTAATTACTCTCAGACTTTCGCTTGTAGTAATATGAGGTTATATTTTTTATTCCGAGTGAAATAACTAGATAGCCGTTGGATTGATGGGCACAAAATCTGGTTTACAAATTTTGGTTTAGTGGAACCTGCCGTGGCCTGGAAACTAAATCATATATTTTATGATGCTCGCTCTATTTGAAATTTGAAAAGCAACACCTGAGGTTTTTTGCATGTTTTAGCTCATTAACTCCAAATTGAGTGTACACTACTGCTATCCATCTTGCAAAGTGTGCTGTAAGATGGATCACCTATTTCCAGAGAACCACTGGTTTCCATTAAATCCAGTACGTTGTGAAAATGAACCAGCTTTAAAGTGGCTTCTTGTCAGAGGTAATCCATCACGCTGAGCAGTTTTAACACTATATTTTTGTCTAAAAAAATGTTATTTTCCCTCTGTTGGCTACTGAATTTATGAGTAATCATCTGTTGCTCAAACATCTGTCACACAGCTGTTGTATTGAAGTGACAACGTCGTATTAGGCTGCAGTTTTTATTCGAGTGTTTCACTAAAAGTGGCAGATGGACAGTTAATTCAGTATCTTTACAGAACGTCCTCGAAGGATGCAAGAGCGTTTGTGGTGCAGCGATAAATCACATTGCATCTGTGTTGATCTACTCAAAATGCTGACTGAAGTTTGTCTTCACTGCAGCGTGCAAAGCAGTGACACATGAATAATCCATGCGAATGTGTTTGACTCCCAAATTTAACTCCACCGAGATGATCTGTTTGGCTTGAGCTGGACCACGTCTGCATCGCCTCCAAAAAACTTCTCCCGGAGACGCTTTTAATTTAAAACGTCAGCTTTTATTTTGAAAAAAGTACAGCAGTACTATGTAATTATGTAGCTAACTATTCACCCCACCTGCTGCCAATACATATAAAAATCCCTCCACTGTAAAAAAAAAAAAAAAAAATACTAGTCATTGAATGATCTATAATTGGCTGATTTGTAGTTAATGGTTAAAACATGAAAAAGGTTTTATACTCTGGATTTAAAATTAAAATAAAATTAAATAATGACATGAATCGAACTTATCATCTCCTGCAGGAGGGCGAGGCAGTCGGCAGCGGCGTCCTCCAGCTGGTGGTGACAGACAAGGACACACCCAAGAACGGCCCTCCTTTCTCCTTCCATATCGTCAGTGGCAATGAGGACCGGCGTTTCCACGTCGACCAGGGCGGCCTGCTGTCGCTCTCGGCTCCGCTGAGGAAGAGGGTCAAACCTCATCATCAGCTCAAGATACAGGTGAGATATCTGTGAGAAACTAACAGACCAGTAAGTTTTCTTTTTTTTTCTTCGCTCTCCTGACCTTTTGAACTTTTCTCATTTTAAACCCAACACTTCTTCTGCCCTGCTGAGAACTAAAATTCAATCCGTATCTGTCAGATCTCACTTTTCACCCCAGGGATTCACACCCCTGTTGTCTTTGCTGAAATCTCATGACTCTCAAATAAAATAAAAAATGTCTCCGACTTTCACACTGTGAAGGAAACAAGAAAGTGTTCCTTATAATCCTGCTTCAGTGATGAAATGCTGATGCACTGCAGAGTGTCCCTCCTGGCCTCAGTTTCTGTGTTGCTGACAGTGCTGTCAGGAGAGATGGCAAGCAGCACAGGAAGTCGTAAAAAAAAGTGATTTTACTGTTGGCTGTAGTTCAACACTGATACAACTCAAAGTTTTGTGCTGCTTTAGGTTTAACAATGAGATAAAACTTAATATTTTGCCCTCGGAGCGCTGATGATTGTCTCTTTGGTTTGTTTGGTTGGGTGCAGGGGCTCAAGCATTACATTAATTTCTTTTCCCTGTTATCATTATTAATTAGAAAAACAGCTTTTGTTTTGTCCTTCAGGGATCATAAAAATCATATTGTATTATTAAAAATTTGCCTCTGAGAGTTTAATAACATCCACGGCTGCCAAATTTTGACTTCGACTTGAAGTGAGCATTGTTTGTTCGGTACAGAGTCAGTCCCACCAACCAGCACTCTCCACTTTACTCTTTCATGTATATCCAATCAGGAGTAATATCTGAATGAATTATCAGCTCCACTAAATGTGCGTTATAATTTGTTTATTTTTTGTTTGTCTTTTGGCATTTTCAGTTCCAAAAGGTGATAATCAATATTTTCACAGAAAAACCGACCCGACCCTTTTACACTCTGCTCCTCAGTAGACAACTTGGGTAGAAAAAAAAACCGTGCTGTTTTTTTTTTTCTCGTGAAAATCACACATTTTACATTGGAGAAGGTGAAGATGAGAAGTTTGTGTAAACGTGTGGCGTGAAATCTTAAGATCTGTGTGAGAGTGTGACTTGGCAGCTCTCAAACTTCTAAAAGAAATTATAATTAACTTATGCCTCTATTAGTCCCACAATGGGGAAATTTACATTATTACAGCACCAAAGTGGGCAGCAAAAGAAGAATATCAATTAAAACAAGATTAAGGACAATAAATAATAAGTACAAAAGCAATAAAAATAGTAATTAAAAATGATAAAGTAGTTGTGTTATTATGTGCAAAAGTAATAATTGGTAGTAGATACTGAAGTCTTAAACCTGCAATTGCATGTTTTTGGCCACTTGGGGGCAGCAGAGACATAATCTAAATGTCATGCTGACATATTAACAGCTGCAAAGTTGACTTCTTGAACTTGTTGGCAAACATTTGCTTATTTCTATATCCAGCAGTTACAGAGCAGCGTAGTATTTTAATAAGTTAACTCATTAGGAATTTCAAAAAAGGTCATTGTGAGGTTACAGCATCAAGATTGTAAACCGAAGGCATTTTAGTTCAGCTGAATATGTATTGCATGAATTTTTGAGGGTTGTTAAGAATGTTTTTGTTTTTTTACTTGAAACTGCTGAATGTTGACGTTTTTTGTCTAATTGCTGTATTTTTCACTTTGACTATTTCCATGCTGAAAAATCAGTTTTTCTTCTTGTTAGACTGAAAAAAACCTCTTACACAGCATTTAAAGTAAAAACTGACCCCAAGGACAGAAATAATTAGAATCATATCTCAGTTTCCACATAGAGGCCATAAGAGGTAAAATTATATAGTATTTTTTTTATGAAAGTATATGTTGGAACGTGTGGAAAAACAGGTATATGCTGTATATAATTTTTTTCATAGTATTTCATTTCATCTTATATTTTTTGTGACCACTGAGAATCTGTTGAAACCTTTTCAATTCTAAATGTCGATATTTTATCTTTTTTTAAGTTCCTCATTGCTTTCTTTGGTCCAATTAGGTGACAGATAGCGGCCATCCTCCCCTCTCGTCCATCTGCGTGGTCAACATCAACGTCACCGAGGAGAGCAAGTATCCTCCGTCTGTGGTTCCCCTGGAGGTCTTCATCACCACCGCTGGCGGGTTGTTTGCAAACCGGGTCATCGGCAGACTCCACGCCTCAGACCAGGACCTGCAGGACGTCCTTACCTACAATCTGGTGTCAGAAAACCCAGCGGGGGCGAGGTTCTCCGTCGACACGGTTGATGGTAAAATCTGGGCAGATGAAAACCTTGAAGAGGGTTCCTACTCGTTGAACGTCAGTGTGACAGATGGGAAGTTCAGCGTCTGGACCGGGGTCAAAGTCCACGTGTGGGCGGCCGCACAGAGGGCGCTGGACTCAGGTTTGACTTTACAGCTGGTTGGGATTTCACCTGAGGAGTTTCTAGGTGATCACTGGAGAGGCCTTCAACGTAGCCTGGCTCAGGCTCTTGTTTTACCCCGACAAGAGCTTCACCTGGCCAGCCTGCAGCAGATACCCAACGAACAAATCCTAGAGGTCCTGCTCATCTGGAGGCCTCAGAGTGGACTCATCCAGCCTGTACCAACCAACAAGCTTGCAGGTGATCCATCAAGATAATTATTGTATAAATCATTTCTTTCAGCTGTCACATTGCAGTCTCTTCTATAAGATATAACAGAACATTGTATTGATTACAAGAGGAAACTGGGATTAAAGTATTAGCACTGCAAGGTACAGAGAAATATGAAATATAGAGATAGATATATAAAGATATATGAGGCACAGATCTGTTTTTATGTCATTTTATGGAGCAAAGAATTAGCTTTTTTATGGCTGTCCTAACAGTCTGCTGCTGCTTCAAAGTAAATCTAGATTTATAGCTCAGTGTTGAGAGCTTTCTCTGTACCTAAGGCAGCTTTATGCACAGACTTTGAGGCTACACTGTAGAGTTTCTGATAAGTTTCTGATCCCGGTGGAGATTGTTGAAGGAGAGAAGACAGCATTAAACAGGATGAAGAAAGACTCTGTATGAATGAATAAATGGTAGTTTTCATGTCAAAATAATGTTATAAGTTACCGGATCACTTCAGAAAAGAGTATAAACAAACTTACTGTGGGGGATAGAATTAAGAGTATTAAAGTATGAAAAGCAAAATATCGTCATTGTGGTTTACATTCAGAGAGGACAGATGCACTAAAAGACAAAAAAAAAATTGGAACAAGAGGAAGTTAATTTAATCTGAGACAGGCTGTGACAAATTTACTGCATGCTCTCGCATTTATCACCATCTGAATTTCAGCCCTTGAGATAGTGGGGAACACTGGAGCACAGAAGCTACTAGTTTAATGACATCTCAGCCTTTCACAGTGTAAACAGAGCAGAAGGTCAAATTCATCCTGCTGCCCTACTTGACATGCTATTCATTTTAATGACATTTTAACTTAAAAAAAAATGTCCCAAAGCACAACACTAATTAGCTTCTAATGGAGAAATAATTATAATTCACACCAACGGTATCAACTAACTGAAATACCAAGTACAGAGAAATGAGGAAAAGTGATCAAAGTGAGATCAAAAGTATGAGTTTGAAATGTTTGAACTCTTTGATTATAGGTATCATATCAGACATCGAGGACACTCTGGGGTTGAACATCCGCAGGGTGAGTCACAATGGGTGTCTGGGTCCCGGCTGTCCACCGCGAAGCTGCAGGAACGCTGTCCGGCTGACGGGAGAGAGACTGAGCCATTTCACCACCGCCAGAGCGGGTTACATCACCCCGCAGCACAGCTGGGAGAGTGTCTGCCCCTGTAATGGTATGTGTGTGTGTGTGTGTGTGTGTGTGCTGTACCTGTACTTTGCAGAGGTCTTAATGAGTGAACGTGTCTGGATATTGATGTTTGTAGACACACTAACGCAGCTCATCATCTTCTTTTCAGTGTCATCCTGCTGCTCTGATCCCGTTTAAATATGCAGAGTTGATTTCAGAAAACGAGATTTAAATGCAGTAGAGTCATTTCAGGCTACTCTCTTGAGACTCATAACATCCACACGCTGTCATTGTGGAAAAATCGAAGTTATAATTTCATGTATTTTTTATGCTTGTTTGTTTAAAATCGAGGCAACATTCTCACCTCATGGTCCATTACAGATGCTGGTCTTGTGCTTTCAATCATATTAGCAGATGGAGTTTGGAAAGTTTTCAGGGGTTATAGATGGTTGAATTTTCCTTTTTTTTCCTGAGCAAGAACTGCTAGTGTGTTTGTGTGCAAACTTCTCTTCTATATAGGCTTTAAAGCTTCAAAGTTTCAGAGTTCATTCTTGATGTTAGAAACTGCTCAACAGGGAAACACTGTCCGAGGAGACGCTAAGAGGGAATGTGATGCTATAAAAGACTGAAAATGTGGCAGATATCCACTTTGTATTACTAATTCAAACTACTGAAGACTCATACAAGCTTCAGATGAACACATAAACATAAGGATATTGCTCTCCATTATTTACTTTGGGCTGTTCATATGAACACCTGACTGTTGTTTGAAAAGTTGTGAACGTCCTTTTAAAGTCAGCTGCTTTTCAAGAGTTTGTTTTTTTTTCCATCCAGCATTGAGATTTAAGCTGAGGGTGCGTCAGAAAGTATATTTTCTGGTACTTGTTCCAGTTAAGAAGATTGTAGTAGATAAAAAACCCCTTTGTTCTCCTTCAATCAATAGCTTAAGAAGACAAACGTATATTTTCAGGCGACTTGATGAAGATGTCTGTCACAGCCAGAGATCAAACGCCCCTCTTCATCTCACCTGTTAAAACTGAATGACCTTAATGAGACAATTTCAAAGATTTCAAACGTTTTTTGTTTTTTTTTTTCAGTGACTGTGCCCTCAGCGAGTTTCGATTACAACAGTCAGAAACATCTGAAGAGAGAACGTCGAGCTGCGGCGCCGCCTCATCCGATCGTCTTTTAGTGATTTTGTGTTGGCATTCTTCTGAGGATTAGTGGTGTGCGGACAGAATAAAAGTTCAGCTGGAGGCTCTTCAGGATGTACACTCATTATCAGCTTTAGAGTCCCTTTTTCCTCTCTGTCGCCATCATATTTTGACTATTACAGATACCTCTTTGGTCTTAAGAGACTGAAGTGTGCCGATAAGAGGGTGAGATTTTAGGATGAAGAGCAGGCAAGAAAAACACGGGTATCTTTAAAAAGCAGAAGTACATAAGATGATAGACTTCAGTTTGTGCTCTGATATCAGCTTACTCACTCTTTTATACCTTTTTAAATAACCAAATAAAGTTCTCAGTGTCAAAACATTTGAAAATATTGCCGACAGTAATTGTAGTTTTCATCTGTAGAGGATCTGGTCTGGTTATGAAAAACAATCCTTAACGTTATAAATGATTCATGGATGGAAATATTGGTCTGCTTTGGTTTGGAATGAAATATCTAAACTATCAAATGGATTGCCACAATTCTCTATTCGTTCGTAATCTCGAGACGTTCATTCATGTTTATGAAGTTGGCACATTGTTCTTGCAGCACCACCAACAGGTCGAAAGCTTGACAAAGATTACCAAACCAGAGTTTCAAAGAGTTTTTTAGAGTTTTCTTTCAATCTTTATCATAATTTCTCTTTTAGTCATTTTGGTACGTATTAGTCTCTAAATCTATTTTTAACATTAGCTATTTTTTTATTGTATTTGATTAGTTTGAAAGGTGCATTATCAATAAAGTTTGATTCAATGATTCTATAATTAAGAAAACAAAAGTACCCAGAGAACAATGTTGAAATGAAAGTTGCTGGATTGAAATCCCACATCAGGAAAAGTTGTTTTTCACCAAGAAAGTTGATTTTTACTTCTCACCAGACTCGGGGAACATGTTGTGTTGTGCTCCCACACAGGCGCCATTAAAGTTTCATCTTAGAAACACACACACACACACACACAAAAGTTTTGTCTGTACACTAATATGCCCCCTTTTTCTGCTGGAATCACTATTGATCCATTGATTCATGAATCCACTCATCCGTCATACAGTCTCTCCTCTTTGTTACTTGTGTTGATGTTTGAACTTCTGCCGGACGCTTCGTTGATTACTTTGTTCTTGTTTTTCTGGCTTCAGGCACTTTTGATTTTCAGCTTTTTGGCAGTTAAAAAGATCAAAGACATTTTTTTTTGGACAAAACAAAACAACTTTTATTTCTCTTTCTTCACAGACTTGTCTGTCAGAAATGAGATTTTGAGTTTACACTATGTTTCATCTGCAGAGTGTGCCGTCACATATGGTGTGGAGTGAAGGTGGAACAACTGTTCTGCCTTGAGAATTAATAAAGATTTGTTAAAGTTTTTAATCTTTTTTTTTCAAAATGTTATGCCCTTCATTTGTAATGTAAAAAGTTAAATTTAAAGTATTTGGAGATATTTTGGAGGAATTTCTGATTATGTAGACGTCAACAGACTTTGCAGCATGGTTGTATTATAACAGCTGGATAGCAAATGAAAGATAGTGTCCATTCAGTCTAATAAAAACTGCTCGGCCTGTGAGTCCCCTCTCGGCCCATTGACTTAACATTGTGATGATGTCCAAGATTTTTTAAATTAGTTTTCTCAGCTTGAGGAAAGTTTTACATATAGAAAACTTCCATATGGCAAAAGTTTATAATAGAGGCACAATTGACCCTCTTTGCAGGTGTCCTGTCAACAGTTTTATAGACTTTTTTTTACAGTGCTTGTCTATGTTGAAAAGGCTAGGGTTAGGCAACAAATCAATTTTATTGAAATATTGTAATTTTTCCTGCTGTTAAAGGCTGCATTACAGTAAAAAAAAAAAAAAAAAGTTATTTTCTGAGCTTAATAGACTGTTATCTGCCTGTATCCACTTAGTCATTATATCCACATTACTGATACTGACATAGTATTTATCAAATAGTCATCACTACAATATTCTAAATACTGTTCACTCCAATACCTCAAATGAGCACTGGAAAAAAAGCTCTTATTACAAAGCAGAGATGATTTGCAAGAAATGCTGAGATTCATTACTCAATCTATCCAGGATGTTGTAGTGAGGACTTCAACTTCTATCAATCACACATTAATTTGTTTTCAGTGCCCATAAATTATAAAGTAATTTGTATCTTCACAGCTGTGCACACAGTTTTCTTAAAATATGAACACGAAACCAAACATTTGCAGTTTTTTTGACATGACATGAAATTCAATGTATGTTACCACCTGTTAGATGTCAGCTTTATCTGTCTGAGAAATGACGAAATGGGATTATATATTTTCTGTATGATAAATAATAAAATCAGCAGATAAGGAAGTGACAGCAAATCTACATTACAAGTTACACAATAAAACATCACTGTTGTTTCCCTTCAGTGTGGTACATCATAAGACTGTTGCATCACTCACTTTTGGCTGTTTGCATGTTTCTGTGTTGCAGAGACAGCGGTGAGGTTCGATGGGAAGGGGTATCTGAGGTACCTTCACAAGATGGATGAGGACAACCAGGATTTCAAACTATCACTAAGGTTCAAGACTTCCCAGGAAGAAGGCATGATTGTGTCTGCCAACGGCACTGACTGGGGAAGCCTGCAGGTATTTATCTTTGTGACTGCACTTAAAAATAAACACATGACAAGAGTCTTTGTCAACTCTTTATAGGAGATGTTCTGATTTTGTAAATCACAGCTTTTTGTACACAAACAGATGCCGCATGTTTGTTCCTGTCTCGCCTGGAACAAGATTTTAGCGCTGCTCTGTCATCCTGCAGATGTTCTGCTGTAGCTTGTTTGTAGCATACAGTGTTTTGGGAACAGAAGAGCCTGTAGTTAACAAAGCTGATCCACCGCTGAATTCAAAGAAGTATTTACTCAAGTAAAATTTTGAGTGTTTCCAGATTTTACATCTTTTATTTTTACCCCAACAGATTTGTCTGAATGATCATTTAACTAGTCACTGTACAGATGTGCACAGCGTATAAAATATGATGCTTTACAGACTTAAATATCTAAAGTTACAACAATTATTTAATGAGTCAATTTATCAATTGACCAAACGTGATTCATTTTCTTTAGTCGCTTATAGGGAAAATGTTACATATTTGACTTTTGACTTATTACATGAAGATGATATATAACGATAAAGAAAAGGAAAAAATGTGTTTTCAGAAGTTCATGTAGATTATGCAACTTATGAAAAGTCATCAAGATCCTAATGGTACAAACCAATCCAATTGATTCAAAGCATAAAACCGTGATTCAAATAAGATCCACACTAAACTAAATAACTTAGTTGTCCTCTTACAGGCAGCTTATCAGCGTAAGTTCTCAACTAACACACCACATGATTACGCAAAAGCATTCGAGAAGTTTCCTTGGAAGCTGTTTGGAAAAGGGCAAGAACTAAAAGAATAAATAAAACAACCATTTCAGGTGCGTGCCTATGACTGTTTTACCTCACAAAGCAGTGGGATTTACTAGATCTCAGGAGAATCCACCAGTGGTTTCAGACCCAGGTGTATTACCTGAAGCCTGACGAGATTTGATTCTCACGTGATCATTGTGTATCCAGCTGCCTCATGAGATAACATCACCGCAGCATTCAGTCAGATTTAGTTCAAGGACAAACTAATGAAGAAAAGACACGTCTGTCAGTGTTCACATGAGACATAAAGCTCTGATCAAATGAAAAGAAATTCAAATACATGGGAGCAGATTCAATGCAACTAAAGGTTTTTTCATTATTTGAGAGTAGAGAGAACATTTGTTTCTTTCTCTCCTGAGACAACAGTTAATTTGCTCTTGGAGCATTGCTGCTGTGGAGAGATAAAATCTCTTGCCTAATTTTCAGATGCTGTTAGTGTAGTGTTGTTGTTTGACACTAATTTACTAAAATAATGATAAAATCTGAGAGCTGCTGATTTAATCAGGGGGAGTTCTCGCTGGGGAACGCTGATGACAAGTGAAGCTTTTCAATCCAAAATGTTCACATTAACAAAGGATCCTGAATGTTTTACTGATATCATCTAATACAACAATGTTTAACAGTCACAATTCCTCAAAGACTTATATTATAAAGCACAAGCATCAGTATACACAGCTGTATAAATCTGAACAAAATAATATTTCAGTTTTAGTCATGAATCTGTTTTATGCATCTAGCCTCGGGTGTTTTTGAAATATTTTATACCTGCTGAACCATTTTTCCAATATGTTGTGAGTGTTTGTCCTTTCTGTCTTTACTGCATACACCATCCCAGAATAGCTGAACAACCCTGCTGTGTATCTGGGTCAACACTCTCGGCATCACACAGCACCTGTTGACACCTTGATACTCAGCAAATAAAATCAGTGTCATTCTGTTTGTCTTATTGTGGCTACGCTGACATTTGAGACAATGAACCCCGTCCTCTCCACAAATACCAGCTG
>JANJYP010242290.1:0-10160 GCA_024605115.1 Rastrelliger brachysoma | reverse complement strand
TTTTTAGTTTAGTTCATAAAAGTGTAGACCATTTGAGTAGTACACCATCTCACAAATGCTCCTGGTATAATTTAATCCCTAGTTTATTACAGATAACACTATAAACATGGCGACACCTATAGTCAGTCGATCTGCTGTTTGATTTATCAGTGGCTTTATTAGATATAATGCACATGACCAGGAGAAGTGTCAAAAAAAACAGCAACATTGTTATTTCCGGGACTCACATTGCACACAGGCTTGAGATGGGATATGCACTGGAAGTGGCTTCCTGCTGCAAGTCTGCAGTTAGACCCCTTTCTCTAGGATAAAAAATAAAATACATTTCACATAGAGCTTGACTTGCCAAAACACTGTAAAATCACACTATCTAAAATTTTTAAAAAGTCTCAAAGTAAGATAAGGTGCATTGTTAAAATAAATAAACTCTCAAATATGAGGACGAGTTCCTGTAATTGTACTGAAATAATTGTTCTTTGTTTAATTAGAGTTAAAGTTAATTTTTTCCTGATTAACGAGCAACTACAGCTCAAGCTTAATTACTTTTCTTTAAGGCAGTTATCAGTCACTATATTATATAGTTGCACAAGTGACAGGATTTCAGTATTTTCAACATTTTTCAGGGTAGTAGTCCATGTTAGCTTACTGAGACTGCACACTCCTAAATTAAAAGTAAATGAAAATCCTGATCTATTTTATGCTATCTTAATGAAAAAGTTTCACTGTGATGAGTATATCTAACTGAGGTAACTTCTTAAACTACTGCTTTTATTAACTTAAATTTGCTGATTAGAGTTCGGGTATAGCTAAAGCTATTTCTGGCTTCCTTGGTTCTGGAAGTAAAAATTCCCCTTTTTAATTGTGAAAAGTGCTCTGACTCACAGTCGAAACCTTTCTACGACTTAGATTGGGTTGAAAATCCCAGTTTAATCATTAGTTCAAATGATTTACAACTGTTAGAATATAGCTGGTTCTTTGATAAAAAGTGAAGGTAAGCCTGTTTTCAATGAAACTTCAGGGCAAAGGTTAACTTTGTCTCCCAGGGTGCATTTTGACATGAAATATCCAATTGCAGAGCTTAGAATTATTTTATGTGCGCCACAAACTTCTCTATGACTTGCTAGAAGCCAGTAATTTCATCATAAATCGTCAGTCAACGTTAGATAGGGGTGGGACTTGGCCTATCGGGAGGTTCAGACTGGCTAGTCACGTCTCTCTTGTCCATAGATAAAAGGAAATGTTAAATAGAAAATGAGCCAATTCTTTAATTTTATCTTCACCATGACATTTAACTGGGTTATACTTCTGAAACATAAGAAGCTTCAGGTCTGGTATTTTGTCTTGGAGATTCAATGACAAAGAAAAAGCAAATGATGCACAGGTATTTATGGGGTATGCCTAATCACATGATAAATACCAGCAATTTTCTACATTAACTTTAAGTAGTCTTTATTCATGAACATAAAACCTTTTCATACACTACTGATAAAGGTCAGTCAGTGTTACACAAATATCATTTTAAAATATAAAAAAATCAAAGAGGTGTGCACAGTGCCCCAATAGTGATATAGCACTTGCACATCTTTGTAATTGGTGCAACCCTAGTAATTTGTGCACACTGAATGAACAGTTCTGGACCCAAATTGTGTTTTAATCTTGGCCTTTTTCAGTATTTCCTTTGGAACATCAGCTTAATGCTTTAGTTGTATTTTACATCTAACTTCACCATGGCATAACTTGTATCATAATAACTGATCTCTGTCTCCTTGAAAGTCAAGTGATGCACAAATTCCAAATTATGAGAAAAAATTAACAGAATAGTATTGCAATTCATAAAGAGGAAACGAAAGGGATTGAAACACTGAGGGCTTTATTCATCAATTTAATAAACACTTTCCCAGTGGAGACACTAGATTAGCATAATGCTGTGGAGAGCAGTATACCTCTATCACTGCTGTTGCCCTTGACCACAGACAGCTCATCTCTATGAATGGACTGCTATGTCTATTTGAACATTTCAGCAATATCCTGAGCACAAGTACCATCATGCCAGACATTAATAAAAAAAATGTCAGTATAATTTGAATTTTGCCTGAAAAGTATTGGTGAAAATTTAGTTTTCAACATGTATGCAGGTACATTTTTTCACAAGAATGGAATAGGTGAATTGTTAATTGGAGACTATAGCTGGAAGAATACTTGTTTATTCAGCCTTGAGGACAGGTTGACCTGAGTAGAACTGAACTGATGCACAATGCACAAAAACAGAGCAAAACAATTCATACAAAAGTATTTAACAAGACTGAACTGAATAGTACTTAGTTAAAAAAAGTACTGCCACTCAGAATAGGGAGTGTTGCAGCTCAGGTTATTGTGGCCCAGCAGGAAAAGGAGTCAGCAAGCACAGAAGCATGGATTGCTTCAGCACAGCCTCAGAAGACTGGTAGCTAGGGCTAGAATGGGGAAACCAAGGGCTGAGTTGATATGCACTGGACAGTAGAGATTGTGGCACTGGGTAATACAGCCTTCTTGATGCAGGAGAGAGGAGACTCTAAAGGCAGGACAGTAAAGGCAATAAGCATAGCAGATCAGGCAGTACATTTAGGGTACCAGTCAGAGCCAAAACACAATCAGTAGCAAATGTTCTCAATATCTTTCATATCAGGTAATAGTTAAAGTTAATAGAACAAGTATGATATGCCTGTGGAAAAGCTGCATTCATCTACTTAACACTGGAAGTCTCATGGCAGTAGGCAGAAAATCACTCTAAAGGATATGTAAGTTCATTTAGCATATCTACTGGGTTCATGGCTGGCCAGTTCATGCACTTGATGGTGTACCTGGGAGCTGGGGTCGGACCTGGAATAATCAGGCAATGGCATGCAGAGGTAGACTGGAAGTTGACAATTCCAGGAGCAAGCTGAAGATCAGCATCCTGAAGGTTAGCTGACTGGGAATCAGGTCTATGGGGTGTCTGAAACAGCAGGCTTGGTTGACTCCATGAGGGATTTTGGGCTGGCCTGGATGGAGTTGGCATTGTCAGACCAAGACTGGAGATAAGTGAAAGTCACCTGGAAATGCTCTGGATCTGGTGGGCATGATATAGCAACATGATCCAGTGAAATGCAGAGCTGCTCAGCAACAGGCTTGAAGACTTATCTGGGAGTCTGCCAGACGGGATCCCAGGAAAGGGTTTGTCTCCACACATAATCCTCTTATATATCCAATAAGCCCATCTAAGAATACACATGAATACATTTAGATACACAACTATACTCTAACCTGCAAACTCTTATTTACAATATCATAATTATGTTGTTCTTCTCAAATTGCACACAGAAGCTGTAAATGAAAAAAATAAAAATTTACTGAAGCAAACATTAACAAACTTGTTTTTTATTTTTTAAATGTGTTAAGATGAGTTAAGAGAGTCTAGTCATTGAACAAACAAATCCCAAGAACAAGAACATCTGTTAAACACCCTGAATGTAAATACAGAAGGCATGTAGAATTAAATTCAAGATGTATAAATTATTGCTAATCTTAGACATTTCACTAGATGTGTCAAACTCCTATTGTGAAAGCAAACTTCAGGTTCAACTTCAAGGGTTTACTACCAGTCTAGTTCAATAAACAGGGAAATAACGTGTAGTTCATGGTTTGAACCCTAACCCTTTGGCTACCACAATGCTCAGACACTAATCTTTTCACATATATTTTGAATCCCACTCATAAATGGTTTTGTTCAAATATACAGCCTTGTCTGATCAGACAGTCACATTGCATTTTCAACAGTTCTGCAATGCATGTTT
The DNA here is from genome assembly GCA_024605115.1 of Rastrelliger brachysoma. Taxonomy (NCBI): domain Eukaryota; kingdom Metazoa; phylum Chordata; class Actinopteri; order Scombriformes; family Scombridae; genus Rastrelliger; species Rastrelliger brachysoma. Next base: position 6,348 of record JANJYP010242290.1, on the reverse strand, counting down.
AATGTTGTGACACTTTAATGTTCGTCTCCATTGTCCCTGTACTATTTAGTCACAATGTGTTTGTACGATGGCATCTTGTTTTAGACAACTGCTACTTGAGACAGCTTTACAATACCAGTGTTGGTGCTCTTTGGTAGACAGCTGGTTAAGATACATGCCACATACTGTTACTGCAATGTCTGTGTTTCTCTCTCTCCCTTCATTTTGTGTGATGTAACAACTGTCGCTATATAATACAGACATAAAATGCTGCAAAATATTAAGAAATGGGGTCATGCTCTTTTCCAAAAAACAACTTTAGTCACCAAATAGGCCTAGTAGCCAGCTGTGAATGGAAATGATCCAAGCAATAGTATCAATACAGATACTAGAAAATGCAGTGTGCTTAAATATGCACATTAATAAATAAGACAACACCTGGTTAAGTGGGTTGTTAAAGGATCATTAAATGATGTGCCATTCACAGTGTACCCTAATTGTCGGAAACACTGCTACTAGTGTGGTTTAACAGAAGCATTGTTTTCATGTGAATAGCACCTTGATGACTGAGCTGTGTTGTCTTTTTAATGATATCTTGCTGAGCTGCTTTGCATAGCTTTTCTATCTGGTGATATGTGCTGTGTCAGCTGGTCAAAGTGTCAGGGGATTTTGTGAATATCTTAAAATATTCTAGTCTCCTAAAATATCCTATATCTATTTTTCTATGGGGTTGGAAGTTTGTTTTATTCCTGTACTGAATTCAAATGTGCAAGTAACTGTAACAGGTCTTCTGTTTACTGCAAAATAATTATTCTCATACCAAAGCCTGTATGGCTAATCACTACATGTAGTTATTGTAATTGCTAATGTGATTTTATATATTTCAATTTTCACCATACCTACACAATGCATTTACTAGTGGACTATGAAGGCTCATACAATAGCCATACATGAGTGAAGCTTATTTAATTGTTATTACCTTTTGAGGTTGAAGTTTGTGTAATTAGGTTGTGCTTTAATGTGTTTTTGTTGCAGTAATTCTGCTTTTTACAATCATGAATTCTACTTTTGGTAATGGGGAAAAAAAAGATCATGCATAAAGCCTTTCTAACAACGAAACATTTTCTCTCTTTGGTTTCTTCCATTTTAGGTCAGATGTTCAACATTTCATTAGATTTAAAATGTACATTTCAGCAGCAATTTTATTACCTTTATTACCTATGCAGTAGTAAAGATAATATCCATATGAAAACTCAAATGTGGTATCACCTCAGGTTTAGAGAAGAGTGAGCCCTTTGTCAAAAAAGCGCAGTGGAACATGGGTTAGAAGTAGCCAGGTTGGTGGTATTGCATGGGGATGCATATTGTATGGTGGGTAGGCCATCCATCAGGGAGACTACAGCTCCCAAAGGCAGTCTCTTCTAGTGTGCTACCTGGCCCCATTGCTGCACACACACCTTTTTCATGCTCTAATTATAAACAGACATGCATACAAGCTTGTACAAAATAACAGAAATCCCTTATAGAAAAAGACCTCAAGGTCAAGGAAGTGGATCCATTAAAGGATGACTTGCCTTTCTAGCTGTCATCTTACTTTCATTTTCAAGAAACACATACCTTTATCAGTTTTCAAAGCAATAGGGGACTCTTGCAATTAATCAGTAGGTGCTAGCTATTTGAAGTTTTTGGACCACTAAATCTTGAGTTAAAACCAACAGTCAAGAGAATTGTTGTCAAAACCCATACAAGACTAAGCACATAAAAAGACAGGATTGTTAGCTTCACAAAATGTATTTTTGATAGAACTGCTATTTGCAAGCTTCTTCACCAAAGTCAGGGACATAATGCATTCAAGAGCTCACAAATAAGCAAGTGAGAAAAGTGATAGAGTTTAATGTATTGTCATGGATTATTTATACATCAAAACAGTTTTGAAGAAAGCCAATAGATCTTCAACCCATAATGTATGATTCCAGATTTAAAACACAACTGTTGGCTCTATGCTCTATTTTCTCATGTTTTGACATCAAGACACCCATGTGTGTTGTTTGGAACACCAGTATTATTGTAAGTGGAAAGCCTTGCAGAGCCTCCCAAATCAGCAGTTTGAAGAAGAATTATGCTTTCTCCATAACTTTCATCCTGGAAGCGTTCCAAAGTGATGAAATGTTCAGTAGTTCAGGAAATACACAGTATGACAGCTTTTCACAGTCTGAAGCTGCCATAATGTGGTGAAGGCATGGTACTGTGTATATATATTGCTAGGTACTTTGTGTTTGTGTTATTTTGTGTACCTTGTGTACAACTAAACATACATGAAAATGATAGTAAAGACACACACACACCACCCATCTCTAAACATCCCTTTGTAGCTACTTACACTTGGCTAAAATATAAACATGTACACCCAGTTTGATCTGTGAGTGAAATTGACCTGTTTTTGAGATTTATAGTGCATATATCATAAATGAATAAATAAGTATATGTTTGATTTATGATTTGATTTTCTTCTTTATCTCCTTACTCTTTTCTGTTTTGTGAAGCATCATTTTGCAAATATGCCACCACTGTAAACTTAATATAGGTTAAATATCTTTAGATGTCTTCATAAATTGCAGACCTTGACCATAATACTTTGAAGACTAATACAGTCTGTGAGAGATGCATTTACAGCTGCATTTATTTAGTGTTCTTCATATCAATTCTTTTCTTAGAAATATGCCCGTCATCATTCTCCCTCATGCTCCCTTGAAACTGCATTTAAATGTGGCTGATTTTCTGCTGCTTACATGTGCAGTGAACCAAACCAACGGCCGTGAAACATTTCAATAATCTCACAAAGTGAATCCTCCTACATGTATCACATTAGCATATCATGAGAGAGGGTCTATATTGTCAAATCAGATTTGAAAAGGGAGAGAGGAATAGAGTAGCGCACAGTGTTTGTATAGTTTGGTTACAAGATAGGGGAGAAGCAGGTCATTATTCCATCATCAAGCTCTCGCTTTAGAAGCTTCATGATCTTTCTTTGATATCTGGACACGATCCTGTGATATAAGAAAACACATCTTGCTGTCCTGTGGCATACAGAAAAGATTGAGAATAAGAAGCTCATGAATATCTACTTTATTAAATGATTATGCATATTACATTATTCATCAGATGAATTATTAAAATGAAGTAATCTATGGTCTTCACTGTAAAGCTCTCAAACCTTCACAATAAAGGTGTGCTGTCTTTGTCATTTTTAACTGTTGAAGAGCAGGGACAGTGGAAGAATGAGTTGGTGCACTGACAACGTAAATTACATGCAACATAATTGAACCCATACATTTGACAGCTTCCGTAAGAAAATATATTTTGAATTTGCATATAGTATTATTGCATTAGGCAGTGTCATTGCTAATAGAATTTACTATTTTAAGCTACAGGAGACTTTAAAGNTTTTTTTTTTTTTACAGATCTTGCACTGGAGAATATCACTCACTTCTCCTGTCTTTTTTCATCCTGGGTACATCTTGGACCTGCCTTTCATATTCATTCATTGTTCACTGGTATGTCAACAGGTGATTACTTTATCTGTGTATTTTACAGATAATTATTTAAATATTTAGTTTGAATTAACCAGATATGAGTGTAGGTGCTATCTTTCTTTGACTCAAACATAGATCACTCTTTTGATTCCTGCACTGCTGCATGACATGACAGGTGTCAGTTCCTTAAACTGTGTATCAATGGTGGGCAACACTTAAATATTATTAGTACAAGGGATGATGACTTACCAACCAAGCCACAACTGCAACAAAAAACCATTATAATTGCAATCCTGTCTCTTAGAAATTGTACTTATTTACAACTAAATAGTAACAACTATCCAGCTTTCATTCTTGCACTGCACATATGTACTTTAGAATGATAAAGGTGGCAGATTTACCACTCATCCTAATCCTAGTAATTATTGAAGGGATGAGTCCTTAATGTTGGACTGCAAATGCACTCTTCTCATTTCCAGTCAGCAACTGTTGTCAGATGAAATGACAGCCATCACAGGCAGATTTTGTCAACTGTGGCTATGTAATCAAGCTAACATTAGAGTCAGTGAGTTGGTGCCTGGTTGACTTAAAATGGAAAGCATGTAAAAGGGGTCTCAAATATGCATTAATATAATTTTCAGTTTTGCTAGATTGGGCGGTTTTCTACCCACTTTGGGCTACTGTGTGTTTAATCTGGTGGGTAAAAGTTGTTACTCTGTGTAATTATTTTTTATCCACAAAGGTTTTATGTTTATGAAACTTCCAGCAATCCCAGAGAAGTAAGTCGATGGGCCGAGCAGGGATGCATGGGCATGACCAACAAGAGAGAGACAATATTGTGTATAATTATGAAGGCCACATGACACAGAAGAACAGAACAGGAAAGCTCGAAAACATGTTTGGCCTAAATCCCAGGGAATATGCATCATATATCCAGTTCCTGAAAAACATGCAGTTTAAACAAGCAAGGGTTTAACCATTTGCACCACCATGTCATTGCCCTATTGAAAGCTTGAGTGCAATATTTTACAGTCTAGACATAGACATACAAATAAGGCATTTTTTAATCTGTAAACACTATGTACAAAGGATGAGTATCATTGGAAAAGAGACAGCAGTTAATGTTCTGCAAATGAGTGATAAGCAATTGTTACCGTTGCCCATCAGACAATTTAGCATGTGGCACATGAAGTAGATGGAGAAACAGACGACAATGTTATCAGCGACAGATATTTTATTTCTGCAGAGAGTTGAATTTCACAGCTTCTTAAGTCATTAACACTCATGTTAAAATGCTTCCTCAGAGAGAAGGATGTTGACTATAACAATGCTGGTATATATCATAAATGTCGACACACATCCAGACAGGTGGCATCCTACAGACACAGCCATGTGTCAAAACACCATTAATAACATATTTATTTGCTAATATTATTTTTGCATTAGGTGCTGCCTGTTTTGAAAAGGATAAAAGACAGGATATAATTACAACTAGCTCAGCCTATTCAACTGTTTCTCCAGTAATGTTTGTATTCATATCTTACTATCATTAAAACAATACTCATAGGGTAATGACACTTTTGGGAACAACTGAGCATCCAATGCCACGGTCATTTGTTTAGAATAACAATGAGAATTTGTTTTTAGAAGACGTGTCAAGCATAATTTAATGTACTATCTTTGCCTTATTGACAAACACTAACAGATCTGCAACAAATGCTGGGAGTAGCAATGCAAAAGCCTACATTTGTGTAAATCAATTTTTAAAGTAATATTATTATAATAGTATCAGTTGTGTGACATGACTTGTATACATAATCTTCATATAATTCATCATATAATTTGAATTTAGATCCTGACTCCTTTAACTATAAGTACAATTTCATATTGTTCTGGTGTTAGCATTAAGAAAGGTATGTTTCATGTTAATGTATGTGGTTGACACATACATATTACAATTGCATAGGTCATAGGATGAAATAGGGAAATATTTACTGATACAAAACATCATTCTGTATACCATATAGACAGCATATATGAGGATTTGCCTCATATCTATAATGTTCAGCCTTTGGGTTTAATTTTTCTTTATATCTTTTATCACCCAGAGGAGCTCACATCAATTTCCTTTTCCTTTTTCCTGGCCTTTGTCTGTTTTTATACACTCTAATATGTAGAAGAAGAAGGTTGTGTTAATGTCCACTTGGTCTCTCTTCTTTTTAAAGTTTGAAGATTTATATTGCCCTATATAATTTTAATGGTAACATTTCACAATAAGATTACATTAAGTAGCATTAGTCAATGCAGTAATCATAGCATCATTATATAATAATTAATAGTAATCATTATATCATAGTTAATTAACTAATGTATCCAATAATCATTAACTAATGGTCTTCAGGTTAACGAAAGTATTAATTTATAAATTATTTAATAGTCTATAAAGATAATTTCTGTAGGAGGATCATTAGGGATCATACAAATTAAACATGATAATACAATTTAACAATAAGTACCAACACAAAGCCTAAATTGTTGTTACCTTGTAAATATATAACTCCTGTACACTGAATAGAAATTAGGTCCCCTATTGTAGCACTTATGTTCAACTTAACACAACTTTGTTTACCTGGGCTTTGATGTGCAAATATGAAAACAGCAAGTGGTCGACAAAACAATTGGCATTTATGAAAATTGCATAAAAATGAAAAAAAAAAAAAAATAGAAAACACAAAAAAAACATACAAACAAAGGAAGGTCATTGTAACAAAAAATGTCCCTAGTGTCTCTCTTTTATTTTTCAATAATGGTCTATCTGGTTAGGATAAATTGGTGC
>JANJYP010242270.1:0-12624 GCA_024605115.1 Rastrelliger brachysoma | reverse complement strand
TTTTTTTTTTGGTAAAGGAAAATTCAGCTTCTCCTGTGTGGTCTAAATTGTGAATTTATCAAATACATTCTACATTATTACTTTTTAAATGTTAATCATGCAGTAACCAGCACACTTTAAGCTCAACATATTCTGTGTATGTAAGATATAGAGGTTAGTGTAGACTACTATGAAAGTCTTTTTTTTTTTGTTGTTGTTTTTACAGTTTTTAAAATGTCTTAACTCTTCCACTAGAGGCAAGTGGACTCAGAGGGACAAGCACCCTGAAAAAAGTGAATAAAAAAGAAGAAAAGTGCGAAAAGTGTCCGTCTGTGCTCAGCTGCAGACAGACAACACGCGATTCTAGCTACAACCAACAGAGGGAGCGTGTGTCATCCTATGGTAGAGAGGTTAGTGTTGATGATCGTGTAGTTTTGTATGTGTGTATGTGTATGAGAGAGAGAGAGGNGAGAGAGAGAGAGAGAGAGAGAGAGAGAGAGAGAGAGAGAGAGAGTCCGGCTGCTGCCGCCGAGCTGCCTGGCCGCTCCTGCTGAGGGGAAGAGGAGGAAACATGAGCTCCAGGAAAGGTGCGTATCCCTCAGCCTCTAACTTGACTATATTACTCCACTTCTGTTTGTCTATAATATAATATGTGTGGCGGAAGTTACGCTAGTATACAGCCTGTCAGGGCAAGCTAAACGACGCTATTGACTAGTGCCAGCCAAGCTTTAGAGCCAGCTTACGATATGTGTTCTCTCTCTCCCCGTCCCTCCTACACCCTTCCCCGGATTCGGACGTCGGTCATGCCCGTGGTTAACCTCACCCCGGCAGTGATGGCCATCCAGGCCAGAAAGAGGAGGCCGAAAGGGAAGAAAGACAAAATCGGTCACCATCGGAGGTAAGCGGGGCGGCGGCGGCGTGTTTGTTTGCATTGGTTTGGTTTGTTGACAGCGGTCTCTCTCCGTGTGACGCCGGTGGTATAGACTGTGCGCACATATGGCCAAAGGCGTGCATCTCCATCCCACAGACAGTCTACTGTGGAGTGCTGGAAGAGTTGCCATTTACGTTAAAGGACTCAGACTGTGTGTGTGTGTGTGTGTGTGTGTGTGTGTGTGTGTGTGTGTGTGTGTGTGTGTGTGTGTGTGTGTGTGTTTGTGTGTGTGTGTGGGGAGGGGGGGGGGCGGTCCCCACCACAGGTCCCCACTTGAGTCGCTGTCGGCTGTTTCTTGCAACATTTACAGCCACGACGTTTTACTGCTCTTTAAATGTGTGCCTTATTGGATCATTACTGATGGCCTCCTGAATGATTTTTTTTTTTGCTGGGGTTTGTAAAACGAGGTCTGATAAATGTGACAGCTCAAATCCTTGCCCTCTTGCACTAGTGATGGCAGCACAAGAGGGATTAGAAATAAAACACCTCCCTTTATCGCCTGCTCTTATTCGTACATTTCTCACTTGGGTGTTTTCATTATGTAACTTTTATTGAATTTGTCTGTATTGCTTCCTGGCGTATGTGTATGGCTCTGTTGGGTGGTCTTGCAGGAAAGATGCACGAGTTACTTCAGCGTGATTCTCCCGGTGTGTGAGCTTGCAGGGGGGCTATAGCGTGTGAGCGGCGCAGTGACTCTGTAAAGTGCATGCGAATTGGAGGGGAGAGAGTGGGGGCTTACTTCATGGCATGATGCTATTGGAGCGACGTCACCAGCAGCCAAAAGAAGGCATCATGTAGTGATACCGACGGTGTAGCCACCCTTGGGGGCTGCTCTGTGCTGGGTGTTGGATTGTGCTGGAATTCCTAAACACCTGCACAGTAAAACAGATGTGAGCCAAAATGTCATTTCATACATGCAGCTTTGCTTCATCATATTATGCCTCACAGCATAAAAAATATCTCGTCAGTGATCAATCATTCCGCTTATTTTATTTCTGCCCATTTCATGACCCCCCCCCAGTATAGCAGATATCTTATTGATTAAAAAAATGACTCCAATGGTGGTATCCCTGTGGTGCCCTGTAGTGTCCTGTCATGTGTGTGGTCTTGCCTTTTGCTCAGTGTATGCTGGAGAGAGAGATTAATAATGTAATCATGCAGAGAAAATTAGTGATTTTGACCAAAGTACAATAAATCGGTTTCATTATTCATTAAGCTGCTGATTGTTTTCAATTTTATTGATTAATCATTTGGCTCCTATAAAAGAAACTATGTTGATACATGTTCCTAAAGCTCAAGGTGATGCCTTAAAATAACCTTTTTAACAGTCAAAACTCCCACATATCTATTTTACTGATGTAAGACAAAAGAAAGCTTTAATTTATCATAACTGAGAGGCTGGAGTTAGCTATTGCTTGGCATTTTTTCCTTGATATTAGACTATTAATGAATCATCAAAATATTAACACTTAAAAGCCACAAATATACAATTCACCATCATGTAAGTAAGACATTTGATAAGCTGGAATGTAGAGATGCACCAGTACTGATATTGATGAGATACTAGTTCAATATTGACTCAAAAAGTTAGATCTGTGAATTTATTTATTTATTTATTTATTTATTTATTTATTTATTTATTTATTTATTTATTTATTTTTTTTTTACAAAACCAGGAAATAATGTTTTTGAAGAATGTTTAGTCAAGTCTGATTTTTCCTTGGTAATAACAGAATGATCCCAGTCTCTTCCACATAGGAAAGCATGCATTTTATAAATTGAATTCGGATTGCAGCTTGGTATCAGCCAATACCAAAAGCCCAGTATCAGAATTGAATAAAGTCAGATCGGTATATCCCTATTGGAACCCTTAAATATCACTTTATAAATTACTTAAGACATTCACTGATAATAGAAATAATTATTGGTCAGTTAACTAATTGATTTATGTTATCATCATATCATGTTTTCATGCATGTAATGACTCAAGTGACATTAGCCCATACTTTCCAGCAGACTGTTTTCACTTTCATGAGACTCAGTTTGTGATTGTATGTATTAATGGACTAGATTTAAATTGCACTATAACTACCAACACTGGTGATAAACTGGATTAATGATTACTTCAAGTTAGTTATTAACACAAGAGAAACACTTTCTGTAGTATTACACTGCTTAGACATTTATCCACTCAACTGTCCATCCATACTCTTTTGTTTCTAGCTGCTCATCTAGGGCAGAGCCACAGTAGCATCAGTTCAAGCAGACTCACACACAGGCATATTGTCTCTCTGACTTTTTGACAGTTGACGTCCTTTACACGCACTTTCAGTCTTGAGTGTTATGATCTCCTTTGATCCAGAGTCATGCCCGACCTCTGCTCTCAAGGGTTTCACANACACACACACACACACACACACACACACACACACACACACACACACACACACACACACACACACACACACACACCTCAATGTGTACTCAGGTGAATAGCAGTGTTTAGTTTGCAGTCGGTGTATCGTCTCCTGACTTTGATCCCCACTGATCCAGGCAGATACAAATTCCCACGTTTGAACTCTTTCATTCAGAACAAGCAAACACTGACCAATACACACCAAAACAAACATCAGCGAAGGAGAGATTTAACTACAAGCTTAGGAGATTAGCTAGCGACTTTATCAGGTCCTGAAAATGCTTGTGTGTGTGTCATGTAGGTAATTATGTATATATCCATTGTCACAATATCAACATACTGCAACATCACCAGCTAATCATAGTGAAGACTTTAGAGCACTTCCATGATCACATACAGTGGCGGACAGGAATTTGGACACACTTCCTCTTTCAGCTGGGAAAGTGTTTATTATCAGGGTTTATGTGAGGTTCCCAAATTTGTATCAATAAGAATAGTTAAAATATATAGAGAGATGGGGTATAACATGCTTAGATTTGATCTGGTGATGTTACAATCTGTAGTCAACACCTTGAAGGTATTGTTAGAAATTTGTCACCTTTGGACAGAGCCAGGTTATCTGTTTCTCCCTGTTTCTACTTTTAATGCTTAAGGCTACCTTCCTTTCCGTTTTCTTTTGATGGCCACATATAAGTAAGTGGAATTGATATTCTCACTTAACCTGCACCGAGAAAGCAAGAAAGAATAACTTTATTTTCCCAAAATGTCAATTTATCCCTTTTAAACCCATAGTCTACAAGGACACCTTTGTTTTCAACAGAACTAGCAATCACAGTCTCTATTGCCCAAGCAGTCTCAACATACAGTCTATGGTCTCAACAGGGGAAGTAAGTGGAAAAAAATCTGCTTTTAAAGCACCCAACTGCAACTAGTATGGAAGCAATACACAGATATGGTTGTAATGTGTATTTACTGTCCTGTATTCAAAGCCAAACTGTGATTTGACTGATTGCACAGAACTTCAGTGGTAATCCTCAAGTTCCTTGTAGTTAAGATTTTTATTCCATATGGAAGTTCAATCCTGCACATAAAAAACTGTGTGTGTGTAAAATAACTAAATCTAAAGATTGAAGATTAAAACTAAATCATCTGAATTTTTCAGAAGTCTTTATCAGCAAATTGATTTGGCTGAGGTGTTACGTGGCTTCAACATAGAAACTGGCCTTTGAGATGATTCTGTCACACACAAATGCTGCCAAAGCTTTGTAAAAGTAAAAGAAGACCCTAGAATCAAATATATGAGGTAATTATTTATGTACTCAGGTGTTGGGATGGATTTCACCATTACATTTCAGGATTTTCTGATTTTCAGTCTTGACAGATTTCCCAACAGTGTGCCATTTTGGCTCCTGATTCATCCAGAGAGAATCTGCATCATTTGTGAGGGACCACATGCTTAATGTTGCCTTGGCGTTTTAGATCACCAACACAAGCAGTGGAGCAGTCACCTGTTCAAGCAACTAGATGAACCGCTGAGCAGTGTGTGCTTATAAGCAAGAAATGGATCTATTAGGTCTGCAGCTGTAAGTCTGGTCTTCAAAGCCCTTTACTTAGCTTTTATCACATTTGTTGTGTGGGTTGACTAAAACTGTGTAGCAGCCAGTGCCAGTGAAATTCAAAACAAGACTTATGATTTGGTATTGGACTTATTCTTTAAAATAGCTCACTATTGACTAGGTATGTGGGTCTGAGGTGGAGTAGTAGGAGATACCTACTTTGGGTTGTTACCCAAAGAAAAGCCTGAGCCAGGTTCACTTTGATACATCAGCTCTTTTCATCGTTCAACTTTTCTCCTTTGAAGTGTAGGTTATCGGCTGCATGTTGTAACCTGATTGTATCTCTTCATTTCATCAACAGATCTGTCATACTTTCAGTCTGTATTGCTGATCTGGCTGTTCATACTGCATGTGTGTGAGAGAGATAGGAAGATACTGGATGAGGTGTTAACTGAGGTGTCCTTAATTAACCTTTTGGCATGGTCCTACCTCAGGGCCTGTTACTCAAAACAGCAAGACTGAAGCCAGCTGAGATGTTATATATAGTCCAATCAAAAGCCCAAACAGATTCATATTATTATCACATAAGACAAAGAAAAGCAATGTAGAGATACTGTCTGGCATTAGTACTTGAAACATGACTTTTAATTAATTATCACAATAATTGTTGATCAACTAATGAATTAATCAACGTTTCATTTCAGCTCTAATTCCTCTCTGCCTAATAACTTGCTGATGTAGGAGACTTGATGTTACAAAACTTTTTGCAGTTAAACTCTGGCAAGATGGAGGCAAGATTATCAACCCTGAACACCTCTGTAATCATGTCCAGACACTATTTGGTCCCTTTATCCCAAATATTTAGGGTACTGCTAAGAACCTGTGGGTTATCTTCAGCAGTGAGCTAAGCTTTGAGCAAAATACAAAGAAACTGGTACAATCATGTTTCTACCAACTGAGAAATTTTTCCAAGACCAGACAGATGTTATCTTTTAGCAATATGTAGAAAATTACTCCTGCTTTTATTTCCTCACGCCTGGACTATTGTAACACTGTTTATTTGCCTGTGCTGGAGTCGCAGCTTCAGAAGCTGCAGCCGCTGCAGTCAGACTTGTGATGAAGACCAAGTACTCTTCTCAAATCACTCCAGCTTTAGCCTCTTTGTGCTGGTTACCAATTTCTTTTAGAATCCATTGTAAAATCTTGCTACTGACTTACAAAGCTTTACATGACGAGGTGCATCAGTGAAATGTTAACTCCTTACTGTCCAAAAAGGGCCTCTTAAGTCTGATGGGTTCCAGTGTCCTGGTTAAGGTCTAAGAGACATTTTTATTTATTTACTTATTTATTTTTTACAGAAAACAGCTGTGTTGCAGTAATTTTAAGTTCATTTGAATGGTTTCCATCTGTTTTGCCTTTTTCGAAACATGTATTTGTAAACTTCCTTGTATATAGTCTTTAAACTGTGTGCTCATATTTTGCTGTTTTTATGCTTGTGAATATTTTTTTTGTGCTTTGAAAAGTGCTATCCAAATAAAAGTATTACCAGCATTATTATTACTTTATTTACAGTTAATCACATGAAATGTCTTGATTTATGCAATATGTATGTGTGGACAGAATAAGAATTAAAAAGTCAAATTAAATGCATGAAATTTATATTGATTATTATTAAAAAGTTTCTAGGGATTTACAATCTGTCCAATATCTCACATATTAAACTCTCAGTTTTAAAAAGGGGTAAAATACAATATAGAAATTGAAACAACTATGCAGATGAAGCAAAGTGGTAATAAAAAATACATGCCGATATTTGCTGAAGTTATTCATATTAAAATCATAGGTGAGGCAAGATCTTTTTATCTTGTATTGGAGCCTGTAGCAGTGGCTTTTAAAGGCAAGGCATATTTGATTTTCTCATATGAATTATGTCCTGATAGTAGTAATACTTTGTAAATCTTCTTAACTTACTATTGCTTACAGCCTAAACTAGCTTGTGTTTTGAGATTTATTCCAAATGTTTGGATTGAATGAAATGTCAAACACCAAGTTAATACAACAGTATCTTCAGTAGTCACTGCAAATTGTGCCATCACATCCCAGGGGCCTCTTTCTTTTTTTTTTTGTAAGAATTGTTTAACTAATGGCAACAAAACTTGTCTGCTTTACAAGTTGTTGCAGGCGTGACAGTATACTTTTCTTTAAGAGGATTCGCAGATTAGTGACAGGACATTTGCCTCAGCACTTTCAGATTTATTTTTCTCACTCTTGTCGTCTCTCTTTATTAAGTTTGGGCTGTCACTTAGAATAAATGGACCGTCAAGCCTTTTGTTGTGCAAGTTGCTATAGAAACACCTCCTGAATGACTCTAGTAAACCAGTAGCAATAATAACAGAGCGAGCCTCAGTCACCATGATTACAGGCACAACAATGGAGCAGTAGTTTGGAGGCATGGCAGAGTAGTGTTAGCCCAAAAACAAAGTTACTTTTAAAATGGTCAGTGAAACAGATAAAGAATATAAGAGAAAGTGAATTGCACTGATGTTTTTATTAGTAGCTCGTTCATTGATCTTTGACCTTTTGTAGGTTACCTGTCTGTGCAAATGGGTCTTCTGGGGTGAAGTTGACCCCATGGTGCAGCCTTGATTAAATCAAATTTTTGATCTACCTTGTGGAGATGAAATGGATTGTGATCAGCTTACAAAAACATGCTGAGGTTGTGACATCAAGCGGCATCAGAATAATGCCATTTTTCATTAGTCATAACTTCTCCAGACAGAAGAATGGGTATAGCTGTGAGTCTAAATGCTAATATTGTTTTTGGAAGTATATCTGCCAGCTTGCAGTGCCTGTCACCACACGTTTAACCCTTCTGCATTAAATGAGCTGACTCTAACCTGACTAATGTTCCCCCACATTGCAGCATAAACGGCATTGATTTTTGTCAGGGGTTTTGCCCAGACCGTAGTCCTTGGCTGAAGATGAGAGCACTGTGCTGGGAGAGATTTTGTTCATTGGTGCCATGCAGTAAGCTGAAGCTGGAGTCTGTCAAGACCATAGGTCAAGACTGAAATAGCTTGTTAAAGTCTTGGAAATATATACAATGGAGCAAGGTATATGGCTTGTCAACCAACAAAGTACTTCATTATTATTATGAAACCTATGTTTAATCAAGCAAATAAATTTGAGAATGAGATATGTTCTGCTAAAAATACCATGTTTATTATTTTCAGGCTTCCCTCTAATCTTTGTATTTTTTATTGTGTGTTACTGAATAATTGTACAGATTCAGTCCTCTTGAAAGCTTCAGTAATGTGATAAGGAACAAACTCTCCTTAGCTAAACTGCCCATTTTGTAGACACATGCAAGCTGTGATGAGATGGAGTTGAAGAGACATAGCTTGTTTATTTTTTTTTTTCTTGGTGGGGGTTAGCCAATTAAAAAGGTTGGAGACCAGTCAGAATGAAACACACACACACACACACACACACACACACACACACACACACACACACACACACACACACACACACACACATCTGCTATATTGAGTTTGTTGATATATTCTCCATATCCTCATCTACAGTAAAGGTGTAAATCAATTTGATTCAATTATAATTTTATTATTTTTGATAACTCAGAATTCCCCATGATACAGTTCTCAATATATTTATACACTATCTATTAAGTTTTAAATAAGCCAAACAGAGGAGTATATCATTTGCATTTTATTGAGAATACAGTGACAATAGGCCTATTCATGCAGTTTACTCGACAAGAAAAATAAATTTCAGATAAATTGCAATAAAAAAAAGTAATGGCAAGAAAACTGTTTACTGAAGGTTTCCAATATTTTACCAAACACAACTGAAAGAACAGAGGGTAAGTTATTTCTCATCTTTGAATAGTAACACATTTAATAATAGTGATGGTGTTACAGTGATTTAATTCTGATAAACCTGTATGGTGTTGTATTTGTGCCAGTGAAACACTCGCAAGCACACTTTTTTTTTTTTCAACAGAAAATATTAATCTGAGCAAACTAAAATATGTCTTATATCCAAATCTGTCTACATGCCAGCTAAACCTCTGTTCTGTGCCATAATTTTGATTTCATTTTCATTGAGATGTTTTTGGAAGAGATTGTTTAATAAGGTTTTGAGAAAATATACACTTTATCTGTCAAGAAGAAATAAAGAAATTATATATACACTGTCACCCATAAAGTCTTTTTATTCCAACTTTATGGACGACAGTGTGTAACGCCATACTAAATGGGTCTATAGGTTTATCAGAATTAAATCACTCTAACACCATCACTGTTAAATTAATCACTATTCAAAGATGAGGAAGACCTTACCCTTCAGCTGTGCTGCCTCTTCAGCAAGATTTTGGAAGGTTTAGTTTCTTTTCTCATCAGTCAAGAAAGGCGGTTCCATCGCTCGGGAAATACACTACTCTAATGTGTGAAGTAAGCTTACAGTTGAAGTGTAACTCATGTAAGGGAAGGCTACAGTCATGCCTACATTAGAGGTTACAATGTAGTGCCATACACAGCATAGGAGTAGGTATTATGTCAGAAAATAGACTAGATGAATGAATAGGCGACAAAATAAACACATGTATCGATATTTGTGTGGACACGTTAATGTATTGCATCATAGGCTATAAAAACGATGCATCTGCACAAATCAATTAATCATTACACCCCTATCCTTGTCCATCTCTAATTTGCTTTATTGAGTAATAGTTAATTGTTGTTTCATACTGTATGGTGTATTTATAAGATACTTGCAAACATGTTCCACATTTTTATTAGTTTGTTTAATTTTATCCTTTTGGTAATGTGTAACTTCAGGCTGCTATTGTCATAAATCATTCTTTATTGATTAGCAAGAGGTAGGTGAAAGGTCTAGACCAGCTGTTAATGAATTGAATTGTTTCCCAGGGGAGTTGCATGAGACCAACAGGGATGAGCATCAGTGGCCTCGTGCCTTAGAGTTGGCCAGATGCCCTAGTTTATGGAGTAAGGCATGTTTCATTGATGGCGAGGGTGTAATCTATTCTATAGATGTGAGGAAGGGCTGGGAGATATGATCTTTGGCAATCAGATTTGTATGGCTCGGCCAATAATGCTTTTTTCATCAATACTGCAGCCCGGCTGGATGGAGGCGCTGAGAGCTGTGTATGTGAGCTGCATGTAAAGAGAAAATCAGTGAGAGGCATACTGAAAACTGGGGAGGTAGAGAGGTGGAGCAAAAAGATAAAGAGAGAGAATAAGAGAGAGGGAGAAGGAGAGAGTGAGACTGAGAAGCTGGAAAGGAGAGTTTGCATATGTGTGAGCATGTGTGTCTGGAACAGGAAAGCCATCGATGGAGAGAGTGAGTAAGGAAAGTGGAGAGAGGGAATTAGAGGATGCCACAGGGCAGCTGAAGGCAGGAAATGAGGGTTAGCAAAAACTGCTGCGTTGGACACATGGGGGAAAGCACATAGGTCATTGAATGGCAAGCAGCTGATTGTGGAGGTGTAGTGAGAGTTCAGAGCACTCATTTATATACACACACTTCTGCACACCTGTATTTAGTTAGCATATGTTATTAATGCATAGCTAGAGACACACAACCATTGAAATGTGTCATTACAAGTCAGACCTGCAGGACAGCAATTCATACGGTTACCTCCACAGTAGCTTGTTACAGCACACAAATCCAAGAAAGGGTTATGCTTGTGTTTTTGGAGTTCATTGTCAAAACCACAGAGATGTTCATACCTATTGTCTGCCATGTCAGGATTCTGAAATGAAACTACTTTAATGTCAGCAAGTAGTGCTAGGTACTATAGTGATATTTGACCAGAATTAATCCTCTGCTACCCACAAAAGCTCATGTATTTAAACACGCGAGGACTGCAGAAAACCCAGGATTGATATCACATATCACTTATCTATACTATGTGTGTGCATTTATGTAATACATTCAGGCTCATGCAGAGACATAGATACTATTTTGATTGGTCCACACAGTGAATATTTAAAGAAATGCTTGGTCTCTGATAAAACTGATATAATTAGTCAGTTTGATGATCAGCTATGGAAGCTTTTTTGATATTTAAATTGTCCTGTAAATCAACAGCAACCATTCTTTGCTGTTTTTGTTTATATTGTTGTACCCCTTTGAGTTTTGGACTGCTTACCATTTTCTGGCATTTTTGACTAAATGAATTGAGAATAATCCAGATAAAATTTAAATAATTGTTTGTTGTGTAGTGTCCACATAATCCCATCATTTTTCAAATTATTTGTATGTATCCTGAAATTTATTCAGTAACATGACACGTGGTAATACAATGGATACTTGGATAGATGCTGTCTGCTAGACTGTCAGAAGGATAGACTCTTGTCCGTTACAGATTCATTGCTAAACACAGCATTGTAATCTGATATTAGCTGTTTCCTCTGCGGTGTCTGAGTGGGAATGATTTTCTCCCTCGTGGCCACAGTACCAGTGTTATTGCTGGCTGTCTGGCTGAGAACTAATTGAATATACAGTAGAAGTAGGCCACTTTAGTAGGTGTTAGCAGGGACTCCTGGAGAGGAACTCCCAATTTAAACTCACCTTTTCAACAGCCATTTTCATTTAACAGCAGGTGTGCCGGTTTTTTTTTTTTAGCTACCAGGTTGTTTCTGGACATACTGGGTAAAACTGAGTGGCTGTTTCTTTTTCGCTCTGACATTAACACTTATCAAGCCTGCCGGTAATAAAATGCTCCTTAAATCTACTTGTGTAGTGGTTTGTTGTTGAGGCTAACATTGGTAGATTTTTCCATTGGATTTCAAAGTAGATGTTTGTCTGACTGGTGGAGGTTGAGCTCATTAAAGATTTTCCTTCTGCTTTCCCAGAACACAAGCCAGCAGTGAACAAGATCTTAACAAGTCCAACAGACTGAATGAGACAGAGCAAAAGTGAATTACAAAGAGGGATTCTCATGTTCAGATTGTGTGTGATACAAATAGGATTTGCTCAGCGAGGGCCAAGAAACAAGGAATTCTTCCAGTCGTGTAAAGGCCACTGAAGTGTGGTCCAGTTGTACAGTTACAGGCCAGTGGGTCATCACAGAAGAAGGAAGGGAAGACATTATTAGGGCATGTAATTCTATGAGGGCAGGAGCTTATCACAGTGGGTTTAGGTTTAACACATACAGTCAACCTCCACTGCCACCGTCTGGACAAACATGGAACAACAGTGCTCATGAATGTTCACTTAAAATAGATTTTCTGACAAGTTTTCAAATTATTTCTGTATTTTCTATCCTCAAAACATTTTTATTCAGTTACTCTTTTTTTTTAGTTTTTAAACCTGGCTTAATTTTGTACATTCTGTTGACATAAGTGGTAATAATAGATAGGGTTTAGCTGATAAGAGACACAGATCATTGGTGTAATCAAGCTATTAATAACGCTAAATCCTTTAATATAAACTGTGCATTCAGCTTGTTTGATATTAACTGAGACCTGGCTGGAGATTATGCACAGGCAGCACAAACAGAGGACTCGCCACTTAATTTGAATTTTTCACACTGTGAATAAGATAGCAAAGAAAGTTGTTGCTGCCAGTATTATTTCCTCTTTTATTAACCATAAAGAGCTGTCTTTTGGGTGTTTCTCCTCCTCCTTATAAATGAGTTTTATTTGAAATGCAAAGCCAGTATCTATCTATCTATCTATCTATCTATCTATCTATCT